>LOJH01065124.1:0-10511 GCA_001685095.1 Ellobius talpinus
TAGGTAAGGTCCCATGCCAAAAGTTCATGCTATATCAGTTTGGCATCCTCTTTTATTTTCTAAAATGGGAGCGAACCTCCAAATAATTTTGTCTAATACTTTAGAACTTCCCTTAAATAATTAAAATAGACCCCAGTATTCTACCGAGGATAAGTTACAAATAAAATAGACCCATGTATGCTCCATAGAAGAAGTTACAAGTTCTTAAATAGTATTTATATTCTGAGACCTTATTATGAAATGCAAGTTTAGAAATGTTAGTTTAACATGGTAATATAAAAATATCTGCAGAAATTTACAAGTGTGTCCTCTGATGGTGACATCCTATTCATTGGAAAGTAGCATACAAGCCTACACATCTTCTTTATGACATAATGTAGCAACTTACAACTCCTAATTATGTAAACCTTTCTCTTGTGTTTTGAGTGTTTTGTTTGTTTTGAGAGAGGGTTTTGTTGTATAGCCTTGGCTTGATATGAAAATCACTCCATAGTCCAGATTGGCCTTGAACTTACAGAGATCCATCCACTTCTGCCTCCCAAGTGCTGTGATTAAACATGTCCACCACCACTGTCTGCAATTACGTTAATCTTATTATTGACATAGTCTGCTTGCTGTTATATTGGATTTTTGCTTATTTATTTTATTACTCACATATAGGTATTTTAAAATCTGTAGAATCACACACACACACATTTGTGAATTCCTTCTTCTGCCTCCTTCAGTTATATTGTGCATATTGTAGTTCTGGTTTTAGATATGTCCTTAGGGTTGTTGTTATTATCCCTCATGAATTCATACTTTGTTTTTATGTTGTAAGCCTTCTCTCAGTTTTTCCATAAGTATCAAACAATGTGCTCACATGGAATGAACTCCAGATTTTTTACTGATCACACCAATTTACTGGAATTTTTATTCTTTTGCTTTGCATTTGTTTGATCTCCCCTGTTCTATATCTTCATCAAACATCTAAGAAGTTCAAACTATGGCTAATTTTTCCTTCAGACTTGCAATTTCACTGTATATTAAAGCATCCCATTAGAAGTAGCCTATTTTCTGTCTGTATAGACTAAGAGTTTTTATCTCTTTAATTGGGAAGTATGATCTACTTGCTGCTATTTTCATTGCAATTATGCCAGTTTATGTGTATGTATTATTTTGATACATTATTTTCAATTTTATGTTTGTGTTCTTTTCATGTTTTCTTTTGGGTAAACCAAATATTTTAGATATCCATTGCATTCTACATGTCTAGTTATGTGTCCTTGAATTTTTTTTGTTGTTTGTTGCTCTTACTTTGTAAATTGAAATCTGCATTTTAATGTATAACATTTGCTGGAATTGACCACTCTCAATAAAAGACAAGGAATTTTAAACTACAAAATGTATTTGTTTATTCCCTTTCAGAATGTAGAAGTGGCTCTTTTTGCTCCCACTCCCCAATTATATACTAAGTTATAATCTCAATAATGAACATTGTGACTCCATTTACTAACCCTTAGAGAATTAATCTTTAATGAGGGCATTACCATGTGTCAGATGACAAGTGGCCGTTCAAGCAGAGGAGTTATAACAGAATGACACAGACCACAGAGAAAACTGTCAAACCTAATGTGAAAGGATTTGGACAAAAGTAATAATGTCTGTCTTGTTCTATTAGCCTCCAAACCTATAAGGAGTTAAACTTGATTAGCTTACCTATATCAGTATGGTACTTTGCTAGTATTAGCTAATTAATGACTACTCTGTTATTCCTAGCATATATTTGATTTCCACTTGCATCATAAAATTCACATTGTAGACTCATTAGTGTTAAACAGTCAGATGTCTTTTGAAAAGTAACCAAGAAGAAAAAAGTACTATATAACCATTTGTATTACCTATGGTTTTCAGCACTGTTTGTATGGGAATTGTGAATGAAGTCATAATTCTGTTCTATCAGATGAGCTCTCTTCAGCTTTTCCCCTTGCATAGGCATCCCAGAAACAGATACATACTGTAAATGTTTGAGAATATTTTCCTTGAATATAGAGTTGTAGGTTGGAGAGCTATTGTTATTTACTATTGTAAGTGAAACTTGTTTACCAATTGCTTTCATCTTATTTTATTGAGACATTGCCTACAAGTTGTTCATATTCTCCGCGGATTTGGTTTTCTGTTATTTTCTTGATGTTATGATGATATTATGTATTTATTATCATTGTTGTTGAATTTCACATCAGTTGAAAATGGAACTGTGTGTTTTGTTCCACATTTATCAGTCTTAAAGTTTTCTGAACTTCTTGGATGTTCAGCTTGAGGCTTATAATACATTTGGAAAATTTGGAAGCATTATGAACTTAAGTGTATTTGCTCAGCTTTAAATATCTTTAAAATTTGAGCCATTAAAATTACAACTAGAGTGGATAAAATTGTATCCTAGAATTATAGAGGCGTAGGTTATTTTCTTTATCTGCCAATCTGTACCTATTATTAAAAGATAGAGCATTTAAATCATATATTTTCACACTTATACAATCTTTTATCTTATATTATGACTTTCTTAGATCTAGCAGGTATTTGGGGAATGGATTTGTATGATTTTAGGCATTATACTTATTCTGCTTTCAGACAAATAATTTTAGCTTTATTTGTTATAATTTCAGTTCATTTATTTCCTTGATTATGTTATTTAACCATTTCATTAAAAAGTTTATTATTAAATTTCAATTGTGTATGTAATGATTTTGGTTTTGTTTTTTAAAATTGGTTCCATTTTTATTAGCTCCAAAATTGGTGTTAGATCCTAATTTAATGAAAGCAAAATTTAACTGTTAAATAAAAATAACAGTAACAGAGATTCCAAAGAAATGTGGTGGAAGAAAAAAACTTAATTAACTAGTATTGAATAGGAAGGCATGCTTACAGCAATAAAAGAACTCACTTATCTATATTATTTTCTACATAAAAAATTAATCTATTATATATTAAAACAATTTATTTCATACAATTATACTTTATTGTTATTATAGTTTTATAACCCCACAAATAATAGAAGGAATGAAATGAGAATTAAATGAGAAACAGGTAGCAATAGCACTGGCGAGGTAAAGGATGAGGATTGTTGTGATTTGAAGGCAGAATGAGCTATATTATGAATTCCAGCCATACCTGTGCTACATACAATGTGAGATATTGTCTCAGACAGATAAAGAAAATAAAGAAAATCAGAATTTATCCTCTAGCTAAAACTATTTAAATATTTGCATCACTTATGCCTGTCAAATGGCTTTTGTCAGGCATGCACATATCACTGTATTAGTAAAACAACATGTAAGTCAATTAACTAAGTTGTGTAATACTTAGAGTACTTCCTAAATGGGGACTAAAAATAGCAGGACAAGCATTCAGCCTTATTGAAGATATTGAAAACCATAGCAAAATATATCTAAAAGCATCAAAAATAGTAACATCAGCACCAGCATTGGAAACAATGCAGGATAATGGAATGTTTATATATTTTGACCTGTAAAATAAAATAATATATATTATATCCATATACATAATTATATAGGGAAAACAATTTGTCTATTACTTCAAAAGATTAAGCTTCCATATATACTATAACTCAGCAATTGTATCTCATATATTAGACCAATATATGGAGTTGCTATACTTGTAATTAATTTGTATATGAAATTAATTTATATATGTAATTAATTTCCTCATAATATTCCAGATGATTGTTTGCCCTGTCAATTATATTTTGAACCAGAGCTCAAATATTTCCACTAACTTTGTTTTTTTTAAGCATAACCTTACTAAGTTTCTATGTCATGTCCTCAGAGAATTGAAATTCTACTAAAAACATTTTTCATCACATATAAGTCAATTTCCAGGTATGAATTTCAAGGAATCACTGAATTTAATTCTCAATAAAATCTCTACAGTCTTTTCGTTCTGATGCTCCAGTATATAATTGATAATTTTCTCTTTCTTCAACTCAGTAGATCTTCTGTGCTCTGCCCAGACTATAGCTTTCTGCAGTAAGGTCAGGATAGTCCCTAAGCAAATTGGCTATTTATGCTTGAGTTCCTTTTATGAGCTCCCTTCTCTCAGACTTGTAGGCATGGACTGATGACATAAAAATGACTTCATTATATACATTTTCTAGTTTAAAATTACTTAAAAGCAGCCAGGCTGTTAATAATTACTATATCATATGAGAAAGTACATTTAGCTTTAATGGCTAATTGCTCACATATTGTTTGCGCTATAATGCTAAATATTTTTACAACTTTTTAATTACGAAACAGAAAGAATGTTAAGCTTCACCATGGATTGCACGTTAGTTATTAAATAATTGACAACCCCTTTTCCATAATTCCCATTTTAATATCTGTAATTGTCATCAAAAGCAGGCTTTTATATTTCTTGCTATGTTATAGCAATGTTCCCTTTCCTTTTCTTCTTTGGAGTCTGTAGTGTTGAAAACTCTAGCAACTGGTTATAACTAGAGCAATCAATATTTGTCACTTATGTATCCTATGGAAAATATTAGAAAAGGAAAACCAATTTCCTCTCACTTGTCTCCCTTGAAAACAACTTTTACAAAAGACATGTCTTTATTCCAAAGACAAAACAAACAAAAAAATACACAGTTCTTTTGCAAAAATAGAATGTTTTCTTACTATATGTTCTAGTCTGATGGGAAAGTAAAACCAACCTCATTTCTTTTGTGAGGTAGAATTCCTGGAAAGAAACTTTGCTTATAGAGCTCAGGCTGATTAAAACATCAAAGGTAATGAGAGATTAGATTCTTGCAGTTCCAAAACCTATTTACCGTACACCTCAGGTGATCTTTAGCCTGTTACATAGCTACTCCTTGAGCCCCAACCTGGTGACCCCCTGGATAGACTTAACATTCTGGCCACAGCTAAAAATCTTTGACATGAATTATCTTAGTAGAACTCCAGGTTTTAGCAGTCAAAAGACTAAGAGTGCTGTCTGCTAGCATCTGAGGACTGTAACTGTGATTTCTCTGTAGAACTGTAACTGTCTTCTCAATGTTTACACAACTGTGTTTTCAAAATGTCTTGGTTTATAACTTCCTTCATCACATAACAATAAAACTCCTTTAAACTGCTTCCATGTTGGATAATACAGACTAGAGGGAACCTAAATCTGTGTTTTCCTGGGCCTTGGTCACTCAAAGTTTGACTTGAGAATATGATATCTCTTATTGCTTCCTTTTTTTTGGTTGCATCAATAGTTTGAATCTTAGGTTTCATTTTTTTTCTATTAAAGACTCTTAAAATAGCATTTTCTCAGCTGTGGTAAAATAAATAAATATTATTTATATTACATTTTCTAATTTTAATATATTTCTTTTAACCTGTCTAAATTTTAGTAGGGACTATTAAATAGAAAATAAATTAATTGTATTACTAATTTTAAAACTTGTATTTACCAAATCCCATTGCTCTACACAGAACATTGATGTGGGTTCCTGAAGAAATGCTTAGCCTGTAGAGAGTGTGATGGCCAAGGGTAACAGACACTTTCAAGATGAATGTGTGAGTATGATATAAAATCATTACAGTTGCTTTTCAGTACTAGATATTTGGTCAGCATTAGGGGAGTGAAATAAGATATTTGATATAAATAAATAAATTATAAATAAATTCATAACATGCTTCAGTGAAAAAATATTTTTATGTGTAAAACTAAACGAAAAATATCAACATGCTGTTTCAATTTTAAATACTATTATCATTTTTCATTTCTGGCAAATAACAAATCATCAAAATATGGATGCTTCCTGGTAGTGGTAGAAAAAAAGTGCTTGCAACCTTACAGATCTGGTGTTAAATTCCTGCTCTAATCCAAAGTATTTGTGCTAGAGGATTCAAGGTGTTTTTTGTTTTGTTTTGTTTTTCCAGTAATTTGAGACATGGTTTCTCTGTAGCTTTGGAGCCTGTCCTGGAACTAGCTCTTGTAGACCAGGGTGACATCGAACTCACAAAGATCTACTGCCTCTGCCTCCTGAGTGCTGGGATTAAAAGCATGTGCCACCATGCTATTTTAAAAACACAGTAAGAGACATCACCAGGCAAAGTTGTATTAGAACAAAAAAAAGAGGAGGAGGAAGAGAAAGAGAAAGAGAAAAAGAGAGAAGGGAAGGAAGGAAGAAAACACCAGAAAGGTCCAGTCTGTTCGCCTAAGTGGGCATAGCTGTGTAAGCAGGTCTCTGGAATGAAGAGCCAACACCTCAAAGAAAAGTTGGAGGGATAAGGGAGAATGCAGTCCAGAAAGATTGTCCTCCTCCCTTACGCTGGCTAAGGAGTGTACCAAGGGCCAAATGCATCCCTGCTAGTCGGCTTCCTAGTTGTAAATATAGGTGAACAGTTCGCGTCTAAGGGGTTTGGAGTCATGGCTGTACTTGTGGTTTTGGTTTGAAGGTGTTTATGCAGCACAAAAGAAAGCTGGCACAAACAGTCAAGAAGGAAAACACTCTCGTGACCAGAAAGTACCTCACCATAACAAACAGGGAATCCTGCATCTCAAACATAGGCATCTCCCCCCCTCCCCCCACAACTTCGGGATACACGGATCAGCACTCCACTCTCTTCTGCCCTAAGGGTTCAAGTTTTATTAGCAATAAAATGCAAAGGTATTGGTTGAGACAGCCCTAAGGTAACAGGCAAGGTGTTCAGCAAATAAAGCTTGCAGTGATTGTTACAGGAAAATTTCCTTTCCCTTTCTTGAATGAACTGAAATCTAACACTCTGGAAAGTGTCAAGAAAAATGACTTCATAAATAAAACCCACCCTTATATTTTTAAAACAAAAAGGCATAATTTATTTTAAAAATTACAGTGCAATAATTAGCATCAAAACTATCTGATATTGAATACAGTACACACAAAAATTCAGATCAATGTTATTAATATGTATTCTGCAAATACATAAAATAGCAGAAAACACAAGGGAAAGTAATACTATATTGATTAGCAGTCAAGATTTTACATGCTGAGCAGTCAAATACCTGAGATTTTCTAAGGAATAGTTTGTCTCAGTATTTTCAGCTGGGTCACAGAATTTAGGCAGCATTTTCAAATGGGTAACAGTTAAAATATTCATTTATTAGCTTAAAGTCTTTGGGAAAGTGAAACTTTTGCTTCTAATGTTTTCTAACTCCTGTTGGTGGTATAGAAAGACCCTAGTGAACATTTAACAGAGAATAAATTCAGCTCTACTATGCTGTACTTATTTAACAAATTTACTATTAGACCTTTAACTCTTGAGTCAACTTGAATGCATTTTAATGTCACATGTGAAGCCTCTGATCCATTACTTACTGAGTTATGATATTTAATTATCAAATATTTAAACCTATTCCCTCCTCTTTCCTATTTTATTGTTTTACATCATTCCTTTTCAGTACTCTTATTAAAGTATTGAAATTAAATGAAACATCATGTATATCAAAATATGTGCATGTGTGTGGGGGGGGGTCTATTAGGAGGGGAATTTGTGTGTGCACAGGTGTTGAGGCCAAAGAAGACTGTAAGGTATCATTCTCAAAAATGTTCATCTTCTTAGGACAAGTTGTCTACTTTCTTAGTATTCACCAGTTAGGCTTGACAACAGTCCAGTGAGCTCTTGGTTCTTTTTCTTCAGCCCTTAGATAAATGCCAACATCTGGCATTTGTACATGAGTTCTGGAGATCAAACTTACTTTGTATTGCAATGTAAGCACTTTATTGCCATGCCATTCCCCAAAGCCCTCAATGCTCTTAAATTATGAGGTTTGTTTTATACCAAATATAATCTTTCCTAGACATACATGTTTGAATGGAGGAATAGTTTCTGATTTTGTTAACCGCATAATCAAATAGGCTGAACTGTGGATAAATTTTCAGAGTCTATCCTATCATATCTGCTTTTCTTTAGTGGAAAACTAATATTTATCTCCCATTTACTTTTGATTTTACATTTCTTTGCTTTTTTGTGATTATTTTTTCTTGCGTTTTTTTTCTTTTTCATTACTTTTATTTGATTTTTAAAAAAGAAATCCACTGATACTGAAGTTACATCATTTCCATACTACCCTTTCAACTGCTCCCATGCTTTACCATTGTTTTACACACACACAAAAAAAATGATGGAGGTCATTTAGTGTTATTATTATGCAGAGTACTTGTGATTAGATAATCTGTCAGAGGGTTAGTCCCTGAAAAGAAAATTCCTCCCTCTCTTAGCAGCTAATGATAGGGTGTAGCTCTTAATCTAGGAGTGGTATCTTGTGAAATTTTTCTTACCACACTGGCATACTAAATTTTGTAATTGTGTATGTCTTGTTTAGGCTACCAGATTGCTGAAATTTCATAAATCATCATCCCAGTGATGTATTGAGACAATGTCTCACATCTTGGTTCCCTACTCTTATAATCTTTCTACCATCTCTTTTTCACCAAGATTTATGTGTAGGGGTTGCATTATAGATATATTGACTGGGGATAGATGCACCATGGTCACTCATTCTCTGCATTTTGACAGGTTGTTGATCTCTCACAGCATCCCTCTGCTGCAAGAAGCATCTTCATTGATGAGAGGTGACAATAACATCTACCTGTGGGCATAATGATAAGTTTTTAGAACATATTTTACAGGGCATGTCCAAGAGACTCCCATGACAGTAAGGGCTCTTATCATAGCCTTTGTTTACCTCCCAGAACTAGAAAGTGAGACCTTATTATTGAAGATACCATAAACCTTGGACATGGGACTTGGAGGATCCCAACGAGAAATGACTTGGAAACATGTAGCCTGTGGATTAGCTCTCATAGTATTGGAATGTGGTATCATCTATGCTATCCATTAAGGGAGAAAGGTTGTTGACAGCTGGCCAGCTGGAAGTCCAAGAAGCACAAGCATGACCAGAACAGAAAGATATCTGCAATAGTACAATAGTAACATTATTACATCAGGGTAAACAAAAATTGTCTAATAAGGCTGTAATTAAGACATAAGGGATGCTCAATAGAAGGAAATATATACCTGCATCGAAATCTTAGCTAACTACCAGTGACAAGGAGAGTCATAGACCCTGCTTCTGCCATTTCTTAAATATTATTCATTTCTGTCACTGAAAAATAAATTTAAGGAAGTTATATTATCTTGGTGAGTTTAATAGTCTTGCAGAATTTAAATTACTATTTATTTCTGAGAAATTTTGTTGCCTGAATCTTATTTTGTCTGATATTGTTAAGGCCACTGTGCCTTTTCTGATTAGATTTTATATAGCATGCTTTATTCTTTCTGTATCTTTATATTCTAAATGATATTTTATTGACAGTATGGAAAATGATATACCTTTTGCCTCAATATTCATCTTCAATGTGCTATTCAGACTATTTACAAGTAATGCGATCATTGATTTTGCTTGGTTAAAATCTCTAGCATGGGAAGTTTTGCTCAAAAATTTCCTTTAGCTTTCTTTCCTTTTATACATTTTTTTCAGTCAGCTTTTGGGGTTTTACAACGTACTTTTATCTACACACTACTGACTAATTAGTTTTTAGTTATGTGCATTTTTTCCTAATTAGTTCAATAGAAGCCCTACTGTTTTCTTGAACCTTTTTATAACTAACCCTCACAAACACTTTACAATCTCATTTACTGTCCAAGAAACTTTCTAACTTTCCAATTCTCTCCTATAATTTATTTTATAAACAAGTTTCTAAATAACGCACCTAATGAAAATATTTTTACATACTGATATATATCTAGGATGTAGATATATTATGGGGCATAAGTTACAAATAGTTGCTGAAACTGCAGAGATTAATAAAAACTCAGTGAGATAAAAATTCATGGCATGGATATCCTGCAGTTCTCATAGGGAAATAAAAATGTTTAAAACCACCTTGTAAAGGTATCAGACATTTATAACCACAGTTACTAAACAGCTAATGGTGTTTAAGGAGAGGATGGATACACAACAGTAGTCCTGTAAGAACATATTGGACAATCTTAGGTCCACGTGACATGGTTATTTCACTGTTTATGCAGTGTTTAAAATTCCACCAAACAAGATGCTGAAGACCTATTTGTTGCTTATTTCTAATTCCATTCTGGGAATCAACATTCTGTCTCTGGAAACCCAGCTCATCTTCCATACAAATTCTTACACAAAGCTGATTTGTGCAGTGTGCCCATTAATCTTGAGCTCCCTGTGGACAAAGCTTGAGAAAAATGTACCAAACTATATTTATTTCTCTGGATCTTTACATTTATATTGAAAAGCATAATTTTACATTGTTCCCACCAATGTCATTCCAAACCTACAAGGTTTACCTGCCTTCTTTCTTTGTTTTATTTGTGACACATTTTCAAACAATGAGACTCCTGGTTGACTACACACCGTGCATTTAGGTATTTGAATTATCTCCACCATCACCCATACATAACTGATTTCTTGTAATAATAATAATAATAATAATAATAATAATAATAATAATAATAATA
>LOJH01065128.1:0-10510 GCA_001685095.1 Ellobius talpinus
CTTTGGACTAGAAAGGGAGGGGGAGGGGGGATGGAAGGATGGGGAGGGAATTGGCAGGAGGGGAGGAGGTGGAAATTTTTAATAATAAATAAATAAATAAATAAAGAGTAGATTCTTAATAACTATTTGTTCACTGAATCAAAGAATGGTGACCTATTTAATAGTCATGCTTGCCTTACAATGAAGAAAAAGTTTTAAATTTTGGCTACAGAAAGATTATAGATCTTATTATATTATTGTCAAAATATAAAATACATTTATTTTTGTGGCATTCTCTATTTTGTTCATTTCTATAATGAACTAGTAGTTCAAATATGTGACACAAAAGCTATTACATCCATCATAAATTTTTATATTTTATTTGCCAGTTCCATGACACTGTGACCTTCACATTGACATTTAAAGTGCCATGAAGTCATTTTGTTAACAAATCTTTCCTTGTCCAAATTTTAAGTAACAACTCTTTCCTTACTTAAATCATAAGATTTTTGGCTCCACTGTGACCATGGCTCAAATGACACACTTAACAAATAAAATCCCATCAGCCTTCAGTCCATCTCCTTAGTGCAATGCTACTTACTATGTCAATGATACCTTTGGGCATGGTCTTTGTTTTTAAAGTTTAACAAACACACATTGGGCAAATTAACTATTTGGGCATTGCATCTGGAAAGGAGATGAAAGGGTAAAAGAAACAGTCCCCAGATTCAAGGAGTCTATGGAGTGTTCGGATAGTTCAGGACGCAGAGTAAAGAAGGACTGTAGTATTTCAGGTCAAATAAACATTAGTGATGGGACAGCATATAAAACAGAGAGCAAATCGAAGGTTTAGTTATATGAAATTAGCGCCAAATCTTAGATAGTTATCAGGCAAGAATTATGCATATTGTAAACCCTTACTGTTCGGTGAGCTTATGTCATGGTTTAAGGGTGAACCTTTTATTCATGGGTAACTTTTTCCAATTGTTACTATCCAAATTAATTACACAAAGACCACTTATAGACCTTTGTGTCATCTGGTGATAATATCAGCCCAGTGGTTGAAAAGACTTCATTGTATTATGGATCTCAGAAACACATTACAGCATCTTACATCTACATGACTACCCTGAAGAATGACGTCATTGGTAATAAAGACTAAGCTGAGAGAAAGGAGCGGCTCTCAGTCCTTCCTTTGCACAATGCTCTTTCCATGGAAACTCCAGAACTTAAGCATACCTACGGCTTTGTGCATGTGTTTTTCTATTGTTGATGTAGGAGCATTTCTGTCATATTTTCATATTTGGGCCAATCAGATACAGAGACTGGCTTCACTACATGGCCTTCATTATGGAGCCAGTGACTGGGTGTGTGGTAATGCAACAATTATAAGAATAGCAGGCCATCTAGATAAAGCATTCCTGAGAGTCACTAAGACAGTTTCCTTTTCTCAAAAGCATAAACAAGGCCCTTTTAACAGTCACAGAGAAAAGTACCAAATTTGACTACATGAAGCCAAAAACGCAGTGATAACAAGACACACATACATATATATGGATATATGTGTTTACTTGTATCTCGCAGAGAGGATACTGTAAAACATCCATTCTGTAGAGTCTGTCTTTGCTATCTAGGGTCAACACTGTTTCTAAAGCAGGCCACTCACAGCACTGGGGACCAACAGTCATGAAAAGTAAATGTACCTTTCAAGAAAGCCACAATTAAAAGAGCAAAAATCAACTTACTGGTTCTCCAGCAGGCCCCCTGTCTCCCGGGCTGCCAGGGAGCCCTTGTAAGCCCTGGACAAACAAAAGAGAAACTTGTAGAAGAAGAGATGGCATCTGAAAACTAGTTTTAGCTAGTTTACACACCTTGCCTTTGCTTGTAGGTTCTTTTCTATGTAATCCTTAATTTTCTCTTTTTGTCATAAAATATATATATATAATGTTTATTAATAACTTTATAATATAATTATAACCACAGAATATAATTATTTAGCATTAAGTAGATCCACAATGTTTATCAACCAATCTTAGCATCCATCTTCAGAACCTTTTTATCCTCCCATCCTCTCAGTTAAATCTTGCTAATAATTCATTTATTTCTATTGCCTCTTTCCCGGTTCCCTGTGACTAGTTTTGTCTCTATGAATTTGGCTATCTAGGTAATTTTTGTAAGTGTGACCATATGATAATTGTTCTTCTGTGTCTGGTTTATTTAATGGTAGAACAGCTTCAGGGTTCCTCCTTGTAGCATGGGTCAAAACATCCCTTTTAGAGTTGAAAGGTATTTCCATGGATGCATAAACCACCTTTTGTTTATTCATCTGTCAGGGAACACTAAGGTCGCTCCACCTTTTGACTATTGTGGACTTGCTACTGTGAACATGGGTATGCAGTATCTGTGTCCTGGATTTCTATCACTTTGGGCATGTGCCAGAAGTGTAACTGATGGGTTATATTTTAGTTCTGTCTAAGAGGACATAAAACTCTTCTTTTTAATTTTAAATTTTCATTTATTTATTCATTTATTTATTTATTGTGGCTAAAGCTCCATTACAATTATGAAAATCATATTTTCTTCTTTCACTTCAGGCTCCTAAATCAATAGACAGGATCAATACAAAGACCTTGCTCTGCCCATTCTGCCAACTGAAGCATGTGATGGAAATTCAGTTTTCTTTGTCAAGCGTGTTTGGACACAGAACCAATGTAGTATTTCCATTAATGTGGATTCTGCACCAAGGTTGTTTCACAGAACAAGAATACAATTTTTGTGTCCACAACTTTTATTGATGATTAAGAGGAAAAGCACGAATTGTTTAAGACTTTTCATATGTTATTAATGTTATATGACTTTGTAGCAGAAATCGCTACTCCATGACTTCAACTCAGTTATCACGAGAACAAATGACCACGAGAATAACAAAGACTATTGTGGTTATTTATTGGGAGTTTGTACTAGTATGCAATAATAGCCACAGTTTTTTATAATCATAAATGTTTCATTTTTAAAAATTTGTTATTATTATCATTATTATTACTACTAGTAGTAGCAGTAGTGTGTGTCTGTGTGTCTGTGTGTCTGTGTGTCTGTGTGTGTGTATGTGTAACATTAATGTGCGGGTACTGGTGGGGACCAGAAGAGGGCACTGGATCCATGGGAGCTGAAATTACAGGAGGTTGTAGGCTATCCTATGTGGATGCTGGTAATAAAACTCAGATCCTGTGGAAGAGCAGGAATTGCTCACAGCCCCTGACTCTTCCCACCCAAATATTTATTTATAAATGTTGATAAACTGAAGTTCAAAAAGGTTGGATAATTTATAAAAAGGTAAATCAGGCACTAAGTGACAGAACCAGTATTTGATCATCAACATGTCTGACTCAGGAGATAATGACAGAGACACATGAGGACTCTCCTCTGAAGGCCCCCTCTCTCCCAATAATGGCCTTTTTATGATGAAGCATTAAATCTAGAGTTTTATATTCAATGATAACTACTTTTAAGATTAATAGTGAAAAAACTTCATAAATCAAAACTATAATAAATCACCATTAGCACACCTCCCTAAAAGAAACTTAAGACATTTTATAGGCTCTAGGAAAATGGCATCATTTAGATATTCAAATCTTCTGGAAGGAATGAAAATCATTAGAAATTGTAAATGAGAAGATGGTCAGAAAGCCTGTCTCCTCATACCAAACTCTAACATATATCAACAATTTATATTAAAGTAAATGAAATTTTATTAGTATTCCGACAAAAGCTTTGTTTACAATGAGGAATTCATAATACACATTGATGTAATACATAAAATAACCACAGTATAAAGACATGTTAATAAATTGTCCTATACGACTGTACATTTTCATACATATACTGTATGACATAAAGGTTTTCTTTCTGGCATTTTTTTGAGAAAAGTTTGTTGATCCTGACCTAGAATAACTACTTAAATTAATAATGAGTACAAATTAAAATTCAATAGTAAGATATAATTTTTAGGACAGAAGACATTGAACAAAACAAAGAAAAACAAAGCACAAAATAGACCTAAGTCTAGTCATAACAATTAGACTAAACAGAAATGGGCCAAATACTGTAATTAAAAGGCAGAGATTATCAGAATAAAATACAAGATCCAACTATAACATGTTCAAGTTGAATATCAAGATGCATATGGGTTAAAATAAAATTGGTGATAAGAACACATAAGGTAAATGGGAAGCCTATGAAAAACTAGCAAGAATGATGCTCATATCAAATTAAGCTATCTCCAAAACAGTGTTACCCAGAAAGCAATAATCAAAATTGAACAAAATTATAATAGAATTTCAAACTACATGAAGGAAAATTAAAAAGAAACAAAAGGGAAAATCAGAGACATACAAGACTAGAGATTTTTACACATCTATCTTATGGATTGATAAATGCTTTCATTAAAAATTCAGTAATGTATGAAATGTTACAATTTTTATGATTTAGATAATCAAAAATAGCCACCCAGGCTCCATGATCCCACAGAACCATTGGCCTTTCTTTCCGATTTTGACTTTTGGGACAGACCTACAGGTGGATGTGAACAGTGATGGTTCATAGACAAATACATCCTTCCCAGTTTTCAGAATTTTTATGGTACTACATATTGTTGGGGTCACTTAGTATTTGTTGGTACCATCTTGACAGTTTGGGTTCTTGGGGTGGGTAGATCAGTGATAGTACTCAGACCCTGGATCATACTACAAAGAAAAAGAAAAAGGAGGAAGAATGGGAGAAGGAAGGAGAGAGAGGAGGAGGAGTAAGAGCAGGGAAATTTAGAGGAAGATTCTTCTATAGATCTTTTGAGTCTCTTCAACTCACAGGTGAAGAAAATACACATATTAAGCCAAGGTTGTGCTGTTTTTAGGAGCATGCAAGAAAGGTTGTCTGATCTCTAATGTATCCTTGTGTTATAGAGTATTGCCTACTTTTGACAGTATCTAAAGGACTAGAGACTGAAAGATAATATGAATCTTTGGGGCTTATTTAGCTTTTCTAATGAAATGTTCCCTGTTTTTCTACAATTCCAGTTCAACAAAGTCAGTGGAGGCAAAGAATATCATAGACCCCCACAGCTACTACAAGCTCATCGTTCTCTTCTCATAGCTGTGACATCTGTTAAGGTAGCTTTACCCTTCCAGGAGCCTATGGGCCTTGTGTGCTGTCAAACAGTTGTAAATTAATCCTAGTACCATTCACAGGGTTAAGGAAATATACCATTTGTCTAAGCTGGAAATGAATATGAAGTTCTAAGAAAGTTTAACAACATATGGTAATTCTATTTCAGGGTACCTCATATTTTTAAAATTAAAGGAATGGACTTGAGCTCAGCCTTGCCTGAAATACAGCAAAGTGGTCAAAATCTACAGACGTATCATTTACACAGAAAGGATAATAAATCCCCATCTGATGAATACGAAGACAGGGGTGTTCTTTTGGAATGCCTTCAGCTCATGACATGAGGCCAAACACAGCTCTTTTTCAGAACCTTCATTTATTTTCTCCCTTTTCAGTCTCCGGTATTTTAGAATTGATCATTTCAAATACATCGCTATTATGGAAAACAACAGGCAGGGGGCAGCAGATTCCAAATAGGAAGAAGCAAAGTTGTCACCTGTGACAATCACCACTAGCTGAAACGCTTAAGTCCTGACCTTTTCTGACTCCTCAGCTATAATCCATTTAAGTTATCAAATTATTTAAATTTAAGCCATAATACATATTCACATGAAAAATCAAAGAGTCATTAATATTATGATTCAGAATGAAAGCAATTAAAATACTTATACACAGTTGTGTGCTAATTTATGTAATTATCATGTGTATATGTTTATGTATGCATTTTTTTCAATATTTCTCTCCTCTTTCACGATGACAGTTACAGAAATGATTGATTATCGGGGGAAAAGCTGTGCAATTCTGGTAAGATGTTAGAAGGCAGGGAAATTATCTAACATATTTATAAAATACCAGAAACTCTTGTAGCAGTATAACAAGAAAGCAAGATGTGAGTGACTCTACACTCCAAAGGACAAAACAGCACTCAAGATGAGTAAGAACGAAGCTAGGTGAGAGGTCATAGAAGCTTCTCGTATTCTCTATTATGCCCTGCTGCAGTTACGTGTCTTACCATTTCATTTTCAAAGGAGTTTCAGAGAAAAATTAGTCACGATGAAAATGAAGCAAAAATGACAATTATCACATTGGCTCAAAGATTAATGACAATAACACATCAAAGATAAAAACTTACCAGGTTTCCTTGAACTCCCCTCTCCCCTGGGCTTCCAGTCTTTCCCTACACATGGAGGAAAAATTCTTAGGTCACATAGCTCTTTTTCAAAGTAGCACAAGAAAGAATGTAAAAGGCAGGGAGATAAAAAACATTCATAATTAAGGAGGCATGGTTTATTACTCACCGAAAGACCCTGAGGCCCTCTTTTGCCTTGATTTCCTTTTTCACCCTAACAGAATAACAATGTCAGATGGATTGGTCAGAATTTGAGTCATGGTCTTACACATAGTACCACACAGAAATAAAAGCATCAAGTATGTAGCTCATTATTAAAAAATATGACTGGTGTGCTCTAAAAATTATGCACACCATTATTTAGATATTCAGGTCATAATTGTTTTGCCAAATTTAACCACACATGAAATGGAGAATCAGCAAGTACCTTGGCACCATGTCCACCTTGATCCCCTGGAAGGCCATCTGGTCCTCTGGGTCCCTACAGGTAGAAGAAAATAACCCATTTTCAGTTTGAAATGTTGTTTTAAAATAATAATCAAGTTCATGATTTAAAGATTTTATGCCATATAGTAGCTTAGATGAGTACAAAACCATCTACAAGAGTTGCTGGGATTTCTATAACCTAAGGTTTGCTCAGTTTGTTTATTTTTTTATTACTCAGTAGTCCTCTGGGATTTATTCTTAAAATGTTGCGAAAGTTTGCTTATAAGTGGCTGGGTTGTTTGCCTTAACCGTCTCCTTGAGTTCCATTATTGTGGAATTGCAATTCTCTCTTTGCATCTTTAGAAAACAAGCATTCAGGACACTGCACTCACTACTGCCTACTGAACAGAAGTTACTGGAAGCTGGCAGGGGCATAGGATAGGTAGAGAAAGTCCATTTAAGGGCAAATTTTTCCAATATTTACTCAATAATTAACTGTAGAGAAGACCCAGCTGCTCTCCTGTAGCGATAAGTCATGCTTTCTAAAGCATAACTATCTTGAAGGGCTTTGTAGGGGACTTAATTCTACACCCTCCACATGAACACTTATTGTAGAAAAGAGGTTATCGTGTGGATACAGAACCACGAGCTTCTTCATTATGGAACCTATGGAATGCACAGTTAAATCGCATGAAGAATAAGTAATTGAAGGACTAAGAAGAGGAGTCCACAGGGAGGCAGACCTGGTACATTTGTCCCAGCAGTGGAGATACCATCTGAAAGAGCAGCATCAGCCTTGTGGGCTTGTGAGTAGGACAGACAGATGGACAGACTGAGGAAGATGCTTCAAGGATGGTGAGTCTTAGCTTTTCCAGGCTGGCTTGGTGGATGCAGAGAAGTGTGGAGAAAGCAAGGCAGTTGGTGACGGGTGATTATATAACCTCCCCTGTCGAGTGCTGATAGGAAGGCCCCTGTGTTGGGGGCCCCATGCCTTCTCCTATATCCCAGCAAGGTCCAGAACATTATCATCAAAAGCTGTTTGCTACAGCAGGCCTCTGCAGGCTAGATTCCTGGGCTTCCTGTACCTCCAGGCCACTCAAGGGTTTGGAGGGGCCCCTCACACCCACAAGGACCTCTTGCTCTACTCCTCCTGTTAAAGTGAAATCATATGCAACTATTCATTGATATACTGTTTTAAAGTAAAATACTCTTATGCAAGAATGATTTACCGGGATTATCATTGCTATTATTATTATGATCCTGGTGCTGAACTCAGGGTTTCTAGCATAAACAGGCAGTTCACTAGTGAACTCAGGGCCTCTAGCATAAACAGGCAGTTCACTAGTGAACTACTGCCCCCCGTTTCACACTTACTGTTTCGTTTACCAAGAGATGCGTCCGTGTTCACAGTGATAAAGACAATCACGTATAGTGTAAAAAAATGTCTAAGTCAGGCGATCACATTAAGGTCATAAAGTCAAAGGCCGCCACGTGAGGTTTTGAAAACACTGTTCTAAGGAAGACTGGGGCTCTCTGTGCTTCAGGTAAGAGTGAGCTAATGATCTCAAGGCAAAGCCTGACAGCAGAGTAGGTTTCCCTCTGGTGGTAGACACATCCCACTGGTAAGGCACACTCCCGATCAGACTCCCAAGACAAACTTTGGGACAAGGTCCCAAACAATTAGATACACACTGTTATAACAGGCACAGAACCCAGCATGATATTACAAACCTAACAGCTTGAAAGTGTCTCATGGGTCTCTCATGAGTATGTTCTGGGTGAAAGCATGCTACAGGAAGAGAATACCCACACTTTCCCCTATGCCATTAGGAATGTCAAAGCTGTCCATGGAGAGTCGGGAGAGGGTTCTTTAAGGCCAGAGTGAGAGTTGAGTACTTCAACTCCATTAAAGAAAAGCACATTTCATATTTGAAATGCAGGTAAGTATATTAAACAGCCAGGCTCATGAGTGATGCATTAGGTGTTGGGCCTGCTATTTCATATCAATATTAAAATTAAAAGAAGAAACCATAGTCAACTAAAACGTTATCATATATTAATACTTCATTTGCTTAGGAAGACTTTTATGAGAATCCTAAACCCATTTCTACGACATCTGAGATAAATTTTGATAGGCTGAGTGTCCACCAGTGAAGGAAATACTGCATCCATGAGACAGATGGACTCAATGTATTTATCTGGTCCCCAAGCAGGATGTGGATCTTGGTATGACCCCTATTAAATTTTAACTCACATGCTTAACTAATGATGCTGATGCTGAGCAGTCTTCTTTCTGGCCCTTGCTATACACAGCTGGAACCAAATGATCCGCTGAACAAGATTAACACCAGCATGACTCTTAAGGAAAAGGTTTCTGGTATTAACTTTTTTTTTTCAGAGTGGAGGAGAAAACTTTATCACATGAGATTTTTAGTTGTTGCCTAACACTGAGCTTTAAAACAAACCACCGAAGGCCACTTTACCTTAAGGGGACAGGCAGTTCCTTGAAGGGGCCAATTTGCAGAGTGTTTATGACCACATAGGTTTCAATTTTCCTGAGAAAAGCTGAAGCTCTTACATATTCCCATCACAGTTGTCCCTGCAGTCCATATCAGTCTTAAGCCGCACGGTCTCAATAGCTGATTCCTCAGCTGCCTGCCTCTCCATACCTCTGCTCTAGAGAGCGTGCTGAACTAGGGATCTCGTGATCAAAGACTTAGTTCAAGCCCAGGTGAGTAGGTGAGGTCCCTTTGCCTCTGTCACTTCTCCTGTTGGGCAGCCGGACACAGAAGGCAGTGCTGGGCAGATAACAGGGATTCTTTTTCATTACTTATCCTCAAAGGGTCAACTGTGTATATGAAAAGCAAAGGTGCAGGCTGTGCTGATGCCTCGTTGCCCGCCAGGCCAAGCCACCGCCATCTAGGACTAGAGTAGTGGATGTGTTAGCATCTATACAGCAGAAATAATTTCCTGAATTGCATGAAGTGCTTTAGTGATAAATGACTTCTCTGCCCTCAGCTGTTTTCTACCAGCTAGCAGAAGGTTAATGTGAGCAATGTTTTAAACATAAAGGGTAGTTATGTAATAGTTTAGTATTTATGACTACCTCTTAATGGTTATCTTGCTATCTTTTGCACCTATGTGATAGGCATGGTTATACAATTGTCCTACAGGACATTAAAAAAGTTTTCATAATGCTATTATGTTCGGCTTACTTAGATGTTGGCATTGTGGCCTCCTTGATTTATTTTCCTTCCCCTTGGTGGATTTTAGTACTCCATGGTATTTAACAGTTTCTAGAGCATAAGCCACAAATTTGGAAAGTCCACTGTGGTCTGAAACCTGAGGGGTAGTTTACATAGAATCCTCTGGGCTATTAGTTAAGTGTTATATAAACTGTAAGCAATCAGCAAAGGTTGAGTAGATATATACTGGGTTATGGTGGGTTGTCAGCAGGCAGAATCTCCTAGGAATGGTCTTACCAATGATGGTATTTGTATGACCATTCGGGAACGGTATAAATCTCCGAATAAACAGGAAGAGCAAATAAACATTCTGATCACTCTGTATGGACTCAGAACACAGGTATCTAAGAGTGGGGTTTCCCTTCAGGGTCCTGTCACACAAAGTAATGACAGGTGTGCTAGAGGAATTGATTCCTTTAGCTTTTGGGGTGGCATCAGAGGGTGGGCCTGAGATCTTGAGCCAGACACCTTTCCTACTTACCTCAATAGACTGGATCAATAGTGTGTCTGTGTGGGGGTGTGTTTTATATATATATATATATATATATATATATATATATATATATATATA
>LOJH01065130.1:5000-10510 GCA_001685095.1 Ellobius talpinus
GAAAGGTTAAAGCATCTTTCCGTGGCCCTGTGTCCTCTGTCTTGCCAGAGGGCTTAGGTGGCGCTCTAACAGGCAGGATGCATTGATCCAGAACGCTTCAGATGGCTTCAAAGACAGAACTAGATGTGGAGAAAATAAAAATAGCCAAGGAATCCACAGACTGAATGGCTACAACCAAGTCCTATCCGCATCACTGAGTGACTCAGTGAGACGGACGCGCTACCATTTCTTCATTGGGAAGATAACACTAGCTACTCCTCATCAAAACAACATAAATATTTCAGTCAGCTAATTACAAGTGGCGTTGTGGGGTTTTGCTTTTTTCCTTTTTTGCTGGCGGTAGAACCCAGGACGCCGTGAATGCTATCGTAGCACTCTGCCCCTGAGCTGCACCCTAGCCCCAGCTTCAGTAGTTAGAGTAGTGCATGGTGTACTCTGTAAAGAAATGCTTGCTAGTATTCTTTCGGGGTTTTTTTTTTTGCCCCTTTTAGAAGTGGAAATTTGTGGGGCACAGTAAACTGCTTGTCATGCAAGCATGGTACTTGAGTTCATTCTCCAGAACCAGTCAACGTAAAAAGCCTAGCTTGGTAGCGGTGCACTTGTAATCCCAGCCCAGTGGAAGCAGAGAAAGGCAGATACTTGGGCAGTGCTGGCCAGCCACACAAGCCTCATTAATGAACTCCAGTGTGAGACTTTGTCTCAGAAAACAAGGGTAAATGGCTCCCGAGAAGCAAGACCCAAAGGTTGTCTTCTGGCCTCCACATATACAAGTCCATGCATGTACAGGTACCCACTTGTATTTGAACACACACAGTGAAATAGATACTTGAAGTGCCTTACATCCTTAAGTGAACATTCCTCTGCCATGGTACAAATATGAAACCAGCATTTCTGACATTTTAGAAACTTAGATATAACATATGACTTTTTTCACATCTGAATGATACCACATATTCACATTTGCGTCATTTTTAGTATATTTGCTGTGTGTATGCACACACATACATGTGTGTCTACATGTGCATATGTGGGTGTAAGAGGACAACTTTGAGGAGTTCTCGGCTTTCCCCGTGACTCCCAGGTATCAAAGCTAAGTGGTGAAGGATGGCATTTCACTGCCTGAGTCATCTTGCTGGCTCCATTTGCATTTCAAAATGGAGATTTACAATTCTACTTTAAAAGATAGACTGTTTGACGTAAACATAAAATACTTATAAAATGATAGATACTCATTACAAAAGGAGTTATATTGCATACTAGTAAAGTCATCCACATGATTAAGTCAGAGATAAACACACCCTTTTGTGGGTACACATGCTTATGTGTTTTCAACACTTTTCTATGATATATTGTAGTGCTTCTTATTCTGTTTCCTCTAAATGAGTTCTTTAGCCTGTTCATTCATAATAAGAAAAACTACAAGTGAAGTTAAATATACTTGCCTCCCCCAACACACTCTCTCTCTCTCTTTCTCTCTCTCTCTCCCTATATATATATGAGATATATTTATATCTCACCCTAATAATAGGGAGTACAGTATTTTTGAGTAGCAATGTGTTTTGGCAGTGTGTAATTCATTCATTCATTTAGCAAAGGGCTGAATTGTTATCTTGTAGCACCTGAGAGAAATACTTCTGCTTTTAAACCGCACATCAAGTACCCTGTGATCATGCCTTCTTTATAGTGGTGATATATAATCAGATGAATATATCTGTGGCATTGCACATGGTCAGCCCTGAAAACATACATGTAAGTCATATGTGGACTCAAGAGTTTCTATTTAGGCATATGTATGTAAATACAAATACATATAGTATGCAATAATGTTTGATGGAAAACGAGGCCCTGAATTTAGGGGGAGCAGGGAGGGCATATGAGAGGGTTTGGTGGGAGGAAAGGGAAGGGAAAAATGTAATTTAAAAACAAAAAAGTTGCATAAGTGCTGTGACTAAGCAGGCCAATTTAAAAAATCATAAAATTATTCTTAGATGGTTGGTGCTTTTTAGTTTAGTGTTTTTGTTTTTTTAAGTGTGTAAAGGAGCTTGCCATCAAGTCTACTAACGTGAATTTGATCCTTATGGCCCTCATCATGGACGGAGAGAACTCACTCCCTGAGTTGACTTCTGACTTCCACAGTCATTACACCCCCCACCCCCATTCAATAAATAAATGTAGCTAAAACACATTTAAGGTTAAGAAACATTTACTTTGCTGAGTATGGTGGGTTAAACATATGATCTTAGCATTTGGGAGGATGAGGCAGGAGGACCACTGCAAGTTGAAGACCAATCTGTGGTACATAGTGAATTCTGGGCAAGTCTGAAAGCTGACCTGTCTGTCTCTGAAGGTTGGGTGTTGGCTCATAGATCACATTCAGGAATTCCGCTTTACATTCATCCTAGGAGATGCTATGTAAGCTGGTGGGGGAGAAAAGACATTAGTGACCTTACCCAGCTCTGAACTTTACAAACTGTTAACATTAATCTGTCAAGCAAGAAGTGCCTAGTTCTGCAATAGTGGTGCTTGGTCTGTGGCTAAACCAACACTTCTGAGGCCCACTCCAGAGCAGGGAATATATACCCAGTACTGTATACTTTCTGTCTAAAAATAAATGAATGAATGAATGAACAAATAAATGAGGAAAACAAACAAATACAAACAGAGCAAACTTAAAGGACACATGACAGGGAAGATCATAGGCCCTGGGGGTACTGACTATCATTTAGCTAAATTGACATAAAGTCATTGCCTTGTAAATATTTATGTTTATACGTATTGACAGATTCTACTCTCAGCCTTAATCAGAGAAGCCTCTCTCCAGGGGATGATGATGAATGGAAAGATCCGGGACTGCACAATGCACCGAGAATAAGTGACAGATGAGGGCTCAGCCCCAAAGTAGACATTTATACTGCCCTCTACTGCTTGGGGAACACCGAGAAGGAGGGAGCAGAAAGAATAGAGCCAGAAGATAAAGAAAGGAGCTGCAACGTTCCATCTTCTGAGCAGGGTGCGGTCATTACAGTCAGGAACTCAAAGCAGCTGTGGTTGCCTATACCTGGTCTACAAGAATGAATCCATTGACAGACATGGATGGAGGAAGGACGGGGGGGCATACACCTGGCTGCTGAACTCTTTGCTAGAACTCATTCCTTTCAGTTGTGTCCATACGCCACCAGACTTCAATTATTAGTCCTAATTCAGTGGCAACGTAGCTGGCCCTAGTCACACTGAATGGGTCACAAAACAAAGCTGAAAGTCAAGAATCTAGGGAAGAGACTGTGGGGGTGGAGTTGATAGGGACAGAAGGGCGTATGAAAGGGTAGGAGGAAGAGCAGTTAGAATGCATTGCATGCATGTATGAAATTGCCAAAACCTTTAAACATCTTAAGTTCTTAACGCGAATAAATTGAACATCAAATTTAGGAATTTAGAGCTCTTTAATTTTAAGCTTAAAAATCTGAAAACTTGAGGCTTCATAAGTAGCAATAAACTTGAGAGACTTTTCCTTATCATCTGGGGACCTATGATGACACGAATTCTTCCAATGTATAAAAGCCCTGTATTAGTTATTTTCTCATTGCTGTGACAAAAGACCTGACAAGCAGCTTAAGAGAAGAGATGTCGATTGACTCATGGGCAATTGCTGTTCTTCATGACAGAGAAGTCTTGGCAGCAGGAACATGCAGTAGCTGGTCATTGCATCTACAGTCCTGAGCCTGAGACAAAGATGAACACTCCATTCACCTCCTTTTTGTTCAGTTTGGCACATGGCATGGTGCCATCCATCTTAAGGGCAGGGCTTTCTCACCTCAATTAACCCAACCTAGAAATTTCCCCTCAGACATGTCCACTGATTTGTCTTTTAGGTGATCTGAAATTTTGTCAGGTTGAGAATGTTAGCCTCTATGAGTACTTAGATACTTAAAGGCAGCAGTAGTAACTGTAATCGTCTAAAAATTCCATTTTCTTGAAAGTTTTTTTAAGTGTGACATGATTTTAAATCATAGCATTCTGATCAATCTCTTTTGGACAGTTGACAAAGTAACAAAAGATTGGTAGACAATAGGAGTCCTTTCCAGTCTGTTATGAAGAATACATGCAGGTTATAAAAATAAGAATGGCTTGAACAGAGGAGGTGAGAACTGAACTGAATTTCAAAGTTTGGGCCAGGGGAAAGATGAGGGAAAAAAAATTATAGTTTGGAGGCTGTATGTTGGAGTTTGGGAAGGAATGATGTAAAAATCATGGCTTAGGCAGATGCTTTAAAAATAGCTGTTGGAATATTTGGTGGGCTCAAGTTGATGGTATACAGTGGTTCTGAAGCTGTAAGTTGCCAGAGACACGGTTCTGATCACCAGGAACAGCCATTCTTTGGAGATGTCTTTTCCTTACATGCTACTTTCATATTTGACAACTTTAATTTTCTTATTGATTACATACGTGGCAGAGAACAGAATTTGATTTGTCCTGTAGGGTTCAGTTGTCAGATGACATCCAGCTTCATTAGGCATCACTTGTATATGGTGAGGAAACCGATGGGCTAAAGCCTGCCACATGGGGGGACATCCCCAGCTATAAAGATGCGTAGCTTCTAAGGACACCAGCAGAATTACAGTTTTCCAGGAGAGGCACTGACAGGTCAGTCCAAGGCCTCAAACCAACCTTTGAAGAAAAGATTAAATACATTTAGGCTTTCTTGTCTAGGAGCTCAGTCTCAATTGACAGCCTCACACAAAGGCGAAACACCTGGTGCATCTTGGTCATCATACAGCATTGTGGTCCCCAGTAGTAGCCAAATAGGCTCCATCACCACAGCTTCAAATGTACATGAACTTGTCTTCCAAATAGTCATCTCCTCTTTCTGCCTTTGTCACTCATCCTCTCGTCTATGTGGTTACCACTTTCCATTACATAGTCAGGCTATGCTCTTTCGCCCACCATGCAGAAACTTCTTTGTGGTCATAGATTAGGGATCCCTGTTAGATGGATAGGCTTTGCTTCAAGTTCAGGTATAATCTAGCAAAAACCACTGTTGGCCATGGGTGGGACTTTGAGTGATTTTCAGAGCATACCTGGTTCATCTACTTGCTTGCATTAGGATCTCCTGGTAGCTGACTTCATGAGAAGTGAGCATTATCAAATGTGAGTATGAGGTTGGTGCCCTATTTAACTGCATATATGCCCTTAGCTAGGGAGAAAAAAAGAACCCTTTTCTACATGGCTATAGACAAACATGCCCAACCCCATTGAGAACACATATAGGAGAATAGAAGATACTCTTACAGTTCTTTCCTGGGAAAGATAGTGATAATGAACTATGTGGTTTAGCCAAAAAAGTGTGTGTGCGTATCTGTGTGTATGATTTAAAGGCTAGTCTAGCATTGCCTGTCTTGGCTTTTGATCAGATTCACTTGGCTATGTCTATGGCCATGGTACTGTTTACATTAGGATCACACTCTTTTTTTAATAATTTATTTAAATATTAAAAATTTCCACCTCCTCCCCTC
>LOJH01065131.1:0-10510 GCA_001685095.1 Ellobius talpinus
TGGGAGCCGGGCGGGACGAAAAGCAGGCCTGCGTCTCCCCTATCACTACACTCTATGGTTATTCCAGGTTTGCTGGCCCACAGGCTTCCAGAGGTTTCCACGGTGGTACAGCAGCCAGCTCTTCCTAGGTGCTGGGGATCCAAACTCAGGTTCTCAAAGGTGCTCTGTGAGTGCTTTACCCTCTGGGTCATCTCTCCCACTCAACCTCAGTCTCTTGATGAACACTCTGTGCACACTGTTTTTCGTGGGCTACAATAAATCAATAGCCATATCCTTCCAAGGTTTTTAGAAGAGTGACATAAAATAAACAGAGGGACACACACACGCACACACACACACAAGCTTGTACTACATTAGTCCATCCCTGCCCCAAGTTTGCCTAGCCCTCATTCTTACAGAAAGAAGTTTGCTTAACTCTCGAGTCTGGTGATAAAGGTGCCAATCATGTTTCCTGCTCTGGGCAAGCCCTCTGCTGCTGGAACCCTCTGCTGAAAGGATAACCTGACACATCGCTTCCATGTGCCTGTTCCTTGCTGCCTTCAGGTTAAACACACAACCTACTCTCCCTTGGGGCTGCCAACCTCCCACCCATGTTCCAGGACAGGCAGAGTCTGCCGGTTTGCCCATTTCAAGCTTTCTCTGCCTGTCAAATCTACATACCTCGTCCCTGGCTCTGCCCTTCTTCCCTCCTGCAGATATACTTGGGGCTATTTTGGGAAGATTTTGCTACCACAGCCTCTGAGTGCTAATTAGTGTGACTTTGGAGAGAATTTTCCATTAGTAGGCAAGAAAAAAATCTGGAAGACAAATCACCTTGAAATCTAATAAGCAATGCTGGACCCTCCGCCCTTGACAGTGTACAATCGACTTTATCCAGTGTTCTAGTTCACAGCTAAACTTGTTTTGTTTCCTATGTTTGTTTGGTGTAGATCTTGAGTACCTGCGCCACGCAGGCATGCTAAGAATACAATCGGGAACTGTGTGGCAGGGGTAGTGGACCAAATTTCAAATGGCAGCACCAATAACAAAACTTGACTTTGGAAAGGTTAACAAATGTAGATTTATGGAAAATCAGAGACGTCTTCCTGGAAGAACACTGGTGATTTGACTGGACCTTAAGAGACGATAATAGATAAGGTTCAACCTGTGTGGAGGCCTGTCTGTGAACCCCATTGGCTATGTGACTCAGGTAAGTCACTTAGCTTCTCTGAGCCTCCTTTCACGCCTTGGAAAGTCCACTGTGGGAGGGAAGCTCCTGAAGAACGAGTGATAATTAACTGACTTCATACTGTAGACTCTAAGGTCTGCTGCATAGTAACCACTCATTAAAAGTTAGCTATTAAACAGATGTTCTCTGCTAAATGGGGAAAGGAATGGAGATCATTTTGCCGGTAGGGTAGAGAACATTTGGGGAGATTAGATACAGCGAAGACCTTGACCTGGGCTTGGTATACGCTAGATGAGGCTGCAGTCTCCCTTGGTCACAGTGATGGGAAGCGGGAGGGAGGAGAGAGGAGGCAGGGGAAAGCAGCGATCAGCCCCTCCCTCCTGCCCAGCTCTTTTCAGGGTTCTGAGCCCATCTCTTGGCACCATGCCCTGGGCTGCTAAGTGTCACCTCCAGTTTCCCAGCCATACATCCGCCAGGAGCTGGAGAAGGGGAGGTGGGGGGCTGATTTCAGCGCTGTCCTCTGTTCTCAATCAAATGTGCCACTTTTCTGCCTGGCTTCACACATTGTGAGAGACATCCGCATACTGGTCTCTCAGTGTCCCCGGGTCAGCTCCTCCTGACCCGCCGTGTGCCCACTGATGCGTCCGAAGTCCATTATCTCAGCAGACTGGCTGTAGGCGGAAGGCGCAGCCACCCCCTCAGCGCCTGCCCCTTTGGAGCCAGCCATCCTGCTGCAGGGTCATCCTGACTCTGAGGGAGCTCCTATGAGCACCTGGGGCAACTGGGGTGGAGAGAGAAATGAAACGGAAGCCTGGAGAGCGGTAGTCTGAGTTCTTTTTCGAATCCACCTTTTAAAATCGTTACTCTCCTGTCCGTTAGCTTGTTTTGTGTTGGGGTATTTATGTGGGAGAGTGCTGATTTTTTTAAGGGACTGTTAATGGAATGCACGGAAAAGTAAAAACATGCCATGCAAATTAGACACCTTTGGGGATTTTTTAAAACTTGTTTGAAGGGCTAATTAGGAAGGTATTAAAATAATAATAATCTGCTCTTCCCAAATTTCTTTCAACTGGAAAGTGTAAGTGACGCCATTTTTATTCTGCTTGTTAAAGCGCTGAGGTGTCAGGTCACTGGTTTCTGTCTTTTGAATAGCGGGTCCCTCATTTCCCTGGAAATATTTTTCTAAACTCTTGGTGGTGTCGTTTTCCAGGGGAATCCCATTAATGTTCTTCCTGGCTGGTGTTTTTCCTTTTCTCTGGGCCATTCCTGAAGTAGCAACATGGTCAACGCGCAGTAGAGTAACTCGAAAGCGCCCTGGGAGAAAACTGCTCTGCACTACAGGAAATTAAAAAATTCCTGCAATACCAGCCCACTTCTCAAAGTCAATCTGTGGTGTCCCAGCATCCACTCGACTCTGAAGTCAGGCCAGAAGGAACTCTGAAGAGTCGTTTCCAGACTTACACAGGGTCACATCGCGGATTGAAGCCATATTGGCTTCTGTGTTTTGTAAACTTGGAACTCATTACTAAACCTTTGTCTCTTCCACCCCGGGGCCTGGCTCTTACCTTGCCTTCATCAATCTGAGCCTTAAAAATGTAATGAAAATCGCTGAAAAGCACTCAACATGTGGAAACATGGTAAAACACTGTCACTTTGAGCCTGAATTTTCCAGAGCTTTCCAAGATGGGCAAGGAGATGAGCCATACTCTGTGCTTAGAACTGGCTTTCTAGATCTGGGATGGTCACCAGCAATGTGAGAACACAAACAGGATTGGTCCTGTCCTCTGAGCCCCCTGCTCCCTGTCTTTGACATAAGCCACAGGCCGTGTCTGAACCCCAAGATGCCACATTCTTTCTCCTGTGAAAGCCCAGCTGCAGGGCTCTCAGGTTGACAGACCCCTAATGAAGACTTCATGTGCAGTCTGTCAGCTCCTATGCAAAGATGTTGGCTTCTCTCTGGGTTCCCAGATGAGAGCAGAATGAAGGTGTGGCTGCCCTGAGAATGTCACGTGATGAGTGACGTCATAATGAATAGAGGCACCGCTAAGGGATCCTGTGTCTCGTTATCCGTGAGCACGGAGCAGCAGAGAAAAGTGGATGGAAGCTGTAGGGACTTCTGGGAACCCCTCCTTATCATATACACTCAATCTCTGGCATCTCCTTCCTCTAGCCCCTCATTTAACTGGTCCACACTGCTATCCTCTGGTACGGATAGCTCCTTCCCCAGGTGGGTAGTCATCAGCTTGGAGATAAGGGAGCTGCAGGTGCTTCAGAAGCAAGCTAACTTAGGCTTACAACCCAGCTCTGCCGTGTCCTAACTGAGTGGCCATGGAGCAGCAACTTGACCTCCCTGGGTCCTGGATCTCTCTTAGGGAAAAATGGACGCAGTACCACCTACTTTTCAGACCCATCCTGAAAATGGGCAGAATCTTAAGCATACAATTCTAGTTGTTCAGGTTGTAGGGGGAAGAGAGGCCGGTGCATAGAGGGGATTGCTGGAAATGGTTGCATAGTACTGCCCCAAACAGAGCCTTTTTTTTAACACTCAGCCCAATACCCCCTAATGAAATGTATATGAGGGCTCTCACAACTAGGCCTTCTTTCAGTGGGGAGAGAAGATGGAAATAGAGAGACATAGCCAGGATGCCCTTGGTCTAGTTTGCCTGGACATACCTCTGCCTGTGGCCTGCTGAGAGGATGTAGGGGCACACCTCTCTTTGAATCTTTGAAGAGGAGTGAAGCCCTATTGGGGACACACATCCTCTTACACTTCGAACTCTCAGAGATCTGCCTGTCCCTGCCTCCCTGAGTGCTGGGATTAAAGGCATGCGCCACCACAGCCCAGTCACACTTCCCTCTTGAGCACCCTATAGGACACTGAAATTCATCCTACAGGGATGAAATTCCCAGTGATGCAGTAAGAAGAGACACATTCTGAGCTTTGGAATCTACAAGGCCTGACTCCCCCTTGAACAGGTGGGTGGAGCTCCTGGGGGACAGGAAGTTGTTTCTGGGACCTGCGGGTTTCTGGTAGGTCCTAGAAGTCAGCTGGGTATCTGTAGGGTTCAGGACCTCATGGGCAGCTTCACACAAAACCACCCCCAACTGGCAGGAGGGGGGACCCAGGGAAGGGAGGCTACTTCTCTGGGATCACAGAACTAAGGAGTGTGAGGGCCAGGAGACCTCAGAAACCCAGACCTAGCTCTGGCCCTCTGACTCCAGGGCTCTGAGTAGCACTGCCACAATTTTCCCTCCTTCGGACAGGATTTCCTATGTGTTTACACGAGGTCAGGACTCAAAAGTCACTGCAAGATCATTGTGGAGTCACTGTCCTCCTAGGGACCAGGGTGAGCTTCCGGAGAGATGCGCCCGAGAAGCCCAAATGAAAGCTTGTGAGTTGTAACCAGGTGAAGTGAAGCATTCACATAGAGGCCTCCAGCTCAGAGGAACGCAGGCGCAGGTCTAATGTAGTTAGTGATTAAGGAGAAAATCTTGGGGGGAAAGCCCTCAGAAGTTGGGTAAGTCAACTAATTGTGTAGCTCATAATCAGAGAGGGCCTGAAATTCCTTCATTAGTCAATAAATAGTGCTGACAACCCACTGTGTGCCAAGCAGTGTGTGAGATGGTCTGTGTTCTGAGAGCATTTCTGGTGCAACAGAAGATAGGACCCCTGAGACAAGCATGAATGTTGACACAGGGACACAGAGCAAGGGAGCAGGGGTTGTACTAGGTGGATCAGGAGCTTGCCCGGGCTTCCCACAGGCATAACACAGCTGGCATACAAAGAATGGCAGGTGTTTGGGACACAGGCAAAGCCCTGAAGATGTAGAAGAATGTGGCATCATGGGAAATTGTCAAAAGGGATTCAACTTGGGGCCTATCCAGACAGAGATGGAGCTCAGCACCAGATTCGGGGAACCCAGTGTGCCAAGGGCCCTTGTAGGTGGAGGGTATCACCTGGCTGGGCTCTAAATTATCTAGATGGCCTGGGGCAAGTGGCTACCTGTCCCCATCTTTCCTTACCTCGAAAACCTGGACGAATCTGGCTCACTTTCTCCTTCCTGACCTGAGGAAGGAGATGACTTTTGTCCTGGCCTTGAGGCCCTGGAACTAAGTCCTCTGAGACTGCCCCATTTCAGGTGATTGTATAGACATCACAACCCATCATGATTCCTGGAGCTGCTGAGAGCCTCTGGCTGACCTTTCTTCTGAGTTTGTCATGAGGACAACGAGAAAAGAGTCAGGGTGCTTTCTGGGGATCTCAAAGCTGTGACGCTCTTCCGTTCTACATGGGACGGGAACTCAGAGGCATAGCCATGGCAGACATGATGCCTGCTCAGTCCAAAGTACCAACAGAGCCCTTCTCATATTTCAGGGAGAGCAGGAAGGGGGTAGGACCTCATGTGCTGGCCTCTGACCCTCCACATCTCTCCTGGACCAGTGGGAGAGGGCAGACAAGACTTCACACTTTTCTGCCTGGGCTCACCTTTCTCTCAATGTCACCTCCTTCTTTACACCATTCTGAGACCCACATCTTATAAGCCTTCAGTGAAGCATTTGTGAAGTGTGTTCTTCGCTCTTGCACCTCTAATCTGTGGTGGCCGGGAGATGACAGGGAGAGACCCCAGGGAGTTGTTTCCACCTAATGCATCTCCGTGTGCTGATGGAGGCCAGGCGGCCCACATTTGCAGCTCCTGGCCCTCCAGACCTCAGCTCCTGGGCATCTCTGCTGGGCCTGAAATCTGGGCAAAAAGAATCCCTTCCTCCCAGTAAGACCAACACAACACCTATGCTCTCCACTGTGGACTATCTCCCGCAACTAGAGGACAAGTTCTGCAGGCAGAATAGTGTCTGCTTTCCACTTACCATACAAGGAGAAAGAAATGTGGGTTTTGTCCAGCCTGAACCTGGTGAGGTGACATACACCTTTACTATAGAGGCAGAGGCAGGATGATTAGGGGTTCAAGGTCTGATAAATATTGAATTTGAGACCAGCCTGGGACATGTCAGACCTTCTCTCAAAAATATATAAATAAATACTGATAAATGATGGATAGATGATTGTTAAATAGATATATAGATAGATAAAAACATAGATTGATGGATGATCAGTAGATACATAAATAGACTTCCTGATCTACCAGGCACGGACCATAAGATCTAGAGCAAGTAAGTATATTTCCTTGGGTCTTAGTTTCCCCATAGGCACAATGTGTCTCACGAGGACTCTCTCGAGTACAAACAGGAGAGTGGAGTGGGGAGATTGTCACTGTATTCACCCTACTGAGATGTGAGACAACCACCTCAGAGATAGCCCAACCGTGATTCCCTCCCATGTTCCCAGCTCCGTCCACGGTCTCTTACCATACACGGACTCCTCCCGACCTGTGTGCAACAGACATTCTCCTCAGCCTGCTCCTTACATCTACGCCAATGGGGGACAGGCAGTCCCCTCCCAGCTTGGCAGGATATAGAATCTCCATGGAAACACACCTCTGGGTGGGTCCTTAAGGATGCTTCCCAAAAAGTTTAACAGAGCCAAGTTGGCCCACCTTAAGTGTGTGTGACTCCATCCCATGAGCTGAGGTCCCTAGCTACATAGCTCAGTAGAAAGCCAGCCGAGCACCAGCGTGCATCTTCTCTGCTCCCTGACTGGTGGCAGCTGGTTCCTGGCATCCAATACAAAGTGCTCACAATAGCCTCTAACGCTGATGCCCTGGGTGTCCCTGGGCTCCTACACTAGTGTGTTTATACTCATGGGGGTGGCACTCACATAATCATAATTCTAAATAAATCTTTTTTCTTAAGTTCTCTCTCTAATCGCCTCACACTGAGGGCGCTGGGTCTAACTTGTCTGGATTAGACTCACAGCTCTCCTTCCTTAAAGCTGTGTGGCATTGAACAAATCACTGAACCTCTCCAAGCCTCTGTTTCTTTATCTGCAAAAGGTCTTCCCTGCACACTAATGAATTAATGAAGCATTGAGCACACGGTCCTTGCCTTTAGCTCCTAGGACAGTCATGAAGCTCATCACATCTGTGAGCACTTTTGTTCTCAATGCATCAGCCAGAGCACCGACATGCCCAGCGTCCCTAAGAGTGGATCTCCCAGCCCTCAAGGCAAGTATAATGAAGCCACAGGACGTTTGCACGCACTGGCTCTCTGTACGGATCCTTCCTCTCTGCCACATTCATTCACAGCTGGCTCTGTTCATCCTTCAGGCCCAGGCATGGAAGTCACTTTTCTGAGGCCCTGCTCTCCCGGCCATGTCTACCCCACAGCTCCTTCTGCGGAGCTTGAAAAACGCGTAAGGAGCCTGCACATGTTCCTGGGCTCAGGCCATGGCAGACCCGTGGTCCTCCCACCTGGCACTTGAGCACGAAGCTCAGGAAATAAATGCTGAGTGACTGTTCAGTAAGGAAACTACTTGGGCTACAGCCAGCAGAACCCAGCAAAGGCGCTGCAGGCAAAGGCGCCTGACTGCAGATGGGAGAGGGGCCCTCCTTCCCCTCAAGCCTCAGAACCGCCACACCTGGCCTCGCAGGCAGGGCTCTGCACCACTCACTAGAGACAAATTGGAGGCGGTTCAGAGGAGCTGGACAGGCGGGTTCAGGAGGAGGGAGGGGGTGATTTATAAAGAAAAGATAAAAGGGCCAGCTCGGCCAGGCCAGGCTGCAGACTGATTCCTCTAACAGCCTCCAAATGTGCGCAAGGTGCGGGCTGGGGGCAGGGAAGACTCTTCCTTAGAGCGCCAAGGCAGTCGTCGGGGAAGACACCAGGAAAGTAAGGATGAAGCCAGACCTGAGGAAGAGCTGTCCAAAGCAGGGACCTGACTGCGGGGAGAAAGTCCCCTCCTTGCTCTGGCTGCTGTCAGCCATTTATCCATCCTCAATGAGTGTCTCTGGGAGCTTAGACGGCAGAGAAACAGAGGGCACTGAGAAGCCAGAAGACAAGGCCTATAACACAATGAAAATACTTCCAAGGCCAGTTGGACACTCAGGGAGACTGAGACCATGATCACAAGTTCAAGACCTCTCTGGTCACTTTAGTGAGAACCTGTCCACAAATAGAAAATAAAGCAGAACTGGGGATGTACCTCCGTGGAAGAGTGCTTGCCTTTTGTGTCTGAAACCCTGGGTTGAATCCCCAGTGCTAGGAACCAAACAGTCCCAAGTCTGAGAAGAAAGGTGCCCCCAGGATCTTTCAGTCAAGGATCAAAAACCTTTGGTTGAATCTGGTTTTGTCAAAGTTTTATTAGGGTGCAGGCTTGACTATGTATTCTTCACAGTTGCTTTTCAGAGCTGAGCCATTCCATCATAGAATCTAAATTGCAAACCCTAGACGTTCACTCCCGGCCCTTTGGGGATGGTCTGAAGCCTGTTCCAGAGAACTGACTCTCAGGTAGTGTGCCCACCAGTGTTGGGAAGGAAACACAGTGTCTGGTGTCCATGGGGCAGCATCAGCATAGGTTATCTTGATGACAATAATATTTAAATGAGTTACAGAGGTATAATTAGTGGCAGGTGTCTCAAGCTTTTAGCTCTTCTCTAAGAAAACCAAAGCTGCTGTTGGAGCCAGCACTCACATGGGTAGAGAGGACACAGTGTGGAGGAACAGACACCTGGCAGTTCTGCCAAACAGGATTCTGGCTTCCCATGTAGGAGCTGCAGAAGTGTGGATTCATTTGCCTTTGGTCAAGAGATATTTAGAGTCCAATGACTCAACTCTCCCACTTACTTCTCCCTTCTGATTGTCGCACAGAAAGTCGTGATGTCATGGTTCTTCAGTGGGTACATCCGGGGCTTTCTCACACTTGTTCATTATTGACACATTCATGAAATACTAAAATTTAAAATTTCAGAAGTTCAGAGTATTACTGAGCATGTGCAGAGCCCTAGGTTTGATCCCCAGCACCAAAACAGAAGGCCTTCAGTTACCTATAGACATACCCAGCTGGGTAACTACCAGATTAGACAAAATAGTCACATTCACCTCCTCAAATAACAATAAAATAGCCAAGGTGCGAGGCACAGGCCTGTAATGCCAGTACTTGGGAGGTAGATCCAAGAGGATCAAGATTTTAAGGCCAGTGCTAACCACATAGTAAGTTTAAGGCCAACCCAAGAGCCATGAGATCTTGTCTCAAAACGTACACACACACCACACAAAGAATAAAATAAAACTGAACCCCATTTTATTTTAGCCACTGCTTCTAGCACCCCACTGTGAAAAGCAAATCTATATCTCATTCTTTACCATAGAGAAACTGAGTCCCACTAAAGGGGTTTGACTTACCAACACACAGTGGGATGAGACCAAAGCAATTCTAAAATTAGTTGTCCGTGAGTTCTCCCTCTCTGCCAAGGGTAGGCCCCTCCCAGAGTCCAGGATCAGCTGGCCACACCTGCCGTTCTACAGTTATGCATCCTATATGGAACTTACTCATACAGAACAATCACGTGGCTGCCACCTGGTTGCTGGAGGCCGGCAGAATATTGGCAAGGCTGAGATGGAACTTGAGTAGTGGGGGATTTATAGGTTTATAGGTCCCTGAAGGGGTTAAATTAACTAGCATCTGTGGGTAGGCTGTGAATGGCCTCTGAAAGCAATAAGGGTACCATGCCCTATAGACACCACAGACAAAGGATGCATCCTGAATAGACGTCTAGAGTCGCAGGCTGGTTGATTAGGGTAGCCTACCAGAACTACAGACACATGGGCCTCAGCAGCAGGACCTTGCTGAAGCAGAGGCATTTGACTCACCCCAGAGTCAGAAGAACCAGACCCAGGTTCAGAGAGGAAGCACAGAACGATTTGAGCCTGAAGTTGAGCCCAGTCCTCACTGCTCTGGAACCTACTCATGTAGAACAACCACATGGTTGCCACCTGGTTACTGGGGCCCACGGAATACTGGCAAGACCGAGATGGAACTTGAATAGCTGGGGGAGAGTGTCCAGTGAGGGGGAGGGTGTCCAGCTCTCAGGGAGGCTGGCCTGGGGGGATTCATACAAACCACTTAACTAGCCCCAGGCTTCACAGGGCTCCAGCCTTTGTCCTTGAGGCTGCTTCATGCCCTATTCTCCAGCTCAGACTAAAAGAATCCTCAACATACTTTCGGGAGCCAGGAAGCCACTATGTTAGACTTTGTCCACCACACACAGTATCCGTTGAATGGTCCTTCTTTATATGAAAAAAAAACACTTGTTTAAAAGTTTACCAATTTTGCACTGTAAACCTTACATATTTTCATAGATAATTTTTATTTATTTTTATTTGCTATTTATTCTCTCAAATTACATCCCAACTGAGTTTCCCCTCCCTCCTCTCCTCCCAGTCCTTCCC
>LOJH01065133.1:0-10510 GCA_001685095.1 Ellobius talpinus
ATTCCACTTTCCCCAGTACCCATGTGTCTTCCCTCTTAGGGGAATATGCAAATAAGCTCACATCATTACAACTCACCAAAAAGAACACAAAAGACACAAAAGATAAGGAGGGTCAGCTGTCTACACTGGGTGGGGTTGGTTTCTCTCAGGGATCCTTCAGTTCTGGGGGATCTCCCTCTCCTTCAGCTCCTCAGCCACTGGTGAAGATCCACTGAAGACAGCTTTATTAGTCATCTGATCTTAACTTTTAGCTTTCTTTCCTGCCATTGCCTCCTTTAGGAAAAAAAATTCTCCTCTCCTCCATGGGTTTCTGCACTGCTTTGCTCTTTCCATCCCTGCTACTCTCAGTGACTTCCGCCTCCTCCCCCACTTTGGTGTCACGGTCCATTTGGGGTCTATATCTCACTGTCTCTGGCTGACCCTCCATGGGTGAGTTCATCTTTTACCCTCTTTTACAAGATTCCTCCTTTTGGAAATGATCTCCATCATATAATAGTCACTTAAAAATGTAAATTATATAATCCTATTACTACCAAGAATAATATCATTCAAAATCCCTCCATTGCCTGATAGTTAAACCTAATCAGACAAGGCATTGTACCATATGTTTTTTGCCTATTCCCACGTTCATTCCTTATGGCTCTCCTTACAGTTTCCACGGTTGCAAATTACAGAACCTGATGCCTGCACTCCTTCCATGTCTTTTGCCATCTATCTTATAGCTTAGTCAATTCTTACTTACTCAAGAGTAGATTTCACATCACCTCCAAATCTAAGCACTCCTCTGCTGCACTATGGTTGCTTATGGACCTCCTATTGAAGCTTCCACAGAAGACAATGACACTTTCACCCCCCAGGATGTCTTTGAGGCTGGAGACAGGAACCACAACTACCTGTCAGAGCTCAATGGGTGCTCATTACAGCAACTGCTTTGATGCCTCTGTCTTAAGAATGACTATTCTGACCCTAAGGCCCTAGAGTTCTTTAAGCACACTCAGGGAAGATGAGAACACCAAATATGGGACATACGATGTAACTCAAAAGAGCCTTCAAATTTACACCAAACATCCTACTGACTGATAAGCCACTGCATATGTGTGATTTTGAAATCACACAGGAAGTCCAGATAATTTTTTTCTTTGGTAACTTCCATAAGGAAGTTTCTATTTCATTTCCTTTTATTACCCATTCTATTTCATAGTTCCTTCTTATTGTCAGATAACACCTGAAATCATCTCATTTTAAGCTTTATAGCATACGCTGACATATTGTCAGGAAGAACCATTTGCTTCTCCTGAAGTATTTTTGTTCATTCATTTAATAGTATATTAAAGAATTCTAAATACCAGGTGCCAGGGTTGTGCTACATCCTAGCCATGTTGTAGAAGTCACAGTAGACAGACAGTCTGCCCACTGACATTAACTTTGATCAGGAAAGAAAAACATCAAAAAAGATGACTTGAAGCAATTTAATAAAGTAATTAAGATTTCTGGATGTTGCAATGAAGGAAACAAGCAGGAGATGAGATGGGGAAGGGTAAATCAGAGATGACAGCAGAAAAGGTCATCAGGGAGGACTCCAGGGAGCACCATTTAGTGCAGGTACTGATGAGGAAAACAACCCATTATGTAGAGTACACCCCAGGCAGGGTAGAGAGCACAGGTGAAGGCACTGGCTATGCACCAGCTTCGTATGCTCAAAGAAAGGAACATTGGAGTGGGCGAATTAAATGCCAAGGGGCAGAATGAAGGTAGGTGAATGTAAAAGAGCCCCTTGGGCAGACCTTGTGGGAAATGGCACCCAGACTGGATTCCATTCCAAATAAATAAGAACCCACTGAGACGACTAGGCATGGAAGTAACAGGACATGACTGCACTCTGCAAGGCTCATTCTTCTGCCATGCAGGATTTGGAGTAAAAAGACACAAGAGTAGAAGGATACAAGTTACACAATACTACTGCATTCAAGTGGTTGGAGCATCTTTGTAAACTGGACTAGGGGTTGCCATGGAAATGCAAAAGTGGTTCTGATGGGCATGGTGATGGCAGTATCTACCAAGGTAGAATTTGCTGATATGTTGCAAGTGGGAGTGATAAAGAAAAGGCTTCGCAGATGGCTATTGAGTTTCTGTCATGAAAAAAAAAAAACAGAATGGATGGTGAGGCCACCTTCTGAGAATATTTCCTACACTCTGCAGAGCGCAGAGGTAAGAGATGAAAAACCCTTTTCTGGCCACCAACATCTGAGTATAGGTGCCAAGAATAAATTAAGATATGGAAGTAACACTGAGAAGCCTGGAACCTTGAAATAAATCTGGAAAGCATCTGTATTTAAGTAGTTTATTAGACCAAATGAAAACTACAAGAGAGTAAAGAGAGCAGGACCTGACAGATCTCAAGGCCAAGTCTTGGAGAACCTAAAAGGCAAGGGCCATAAGAGGATCTGAAATGCAGCTATAAGGGAGGAAAGAGTGGCCTTCTGAAAGCCAAGGACGTGTGAGCTGTCGATTGCAAACTGTAAAATGGTATTTACTGGGTTCAGAGTAGTGTTAATGTACTCAGTAATCTCTTCAGAACACAAAACATCACAAACATTACAGTACCTCAAAGTCAACATTAAAACCCAATTGCAGAAATTACACATTTGCATTTCATGTAATCTCTGTGAGAGCTATGGTCTGTCTTCAGCTCTCAGGCAGGGGAGTTCACCAGAATGACTCATAGCAAATCAGATCTGCGTTTCTTTTTTTTTATTCTGATATTTTTTAAAAAAGAAATATTTTAGGGTACTGTTACTTATTTTAATTACTTATTTTAATTTTATTTTAGCTGTAGATTGTGTCTTTCCCAGACTATGACCCCAAAAGACATCCCACAATAAACTTCAGTTTCCCAGGATAACTGTTTTATATTTGCTTTGATGGCCACAAATTGATCTATGTCTACCTCATTATCTATAATTAATGGAAAGCAAGAGAACTTGGTAGGAGAGGGTCTAGAGAATAGTAGAGGGGCCCAACCACACAATCAGACGATCTACTGTGAATGGGAGAGACTTAGCTGCAAAAGCCCTACCTGCCTCTCTTTTATGCATTCCTCCAAACCACTCTGCAGGATCCTGAGCTCAAGAACGGCACCTTATGCATTCTGGAATCCTTTACTAGATCACAATCAAGAGCACTGCTCAGGAAAAAAAAAAACTGGAATCCAAAAATACTCATTGAATATTTCAGTCATATATTCATTAAGAAATCATGAAAAGAGAGAAGTAGCCATACTCAATGAAATATAATAATAATTAAAACCACATGGCACTGGCAGAAAGTGCAAAGCGCACTGATGCATGGGAGCTTCACAAGGGTAAAGTAGCCATCATAAGCAAGCACAAGTTGCTGTAAAGTGACCGGCAGAGAAGTCAGTGGCCATCAAAAATAAAGTTAGGTCCAGGACTGAGACCTGCCCTCTCCAGGAAAACTGCATGCCATGCATATAAAAGATCTAACTACGAATATGAAGCCAAGAGCATAGTGAATGTAGCAGATCAGAGAAAGAAAAACAAATGAAAAGTAACACACATGCGTTTCACTCCATGAACTGTACCCTTTTTTCCCACCATTTAAGGAGGTGAACTGAGGGCCCTAGGAGTGAGAAGAAAAGAGTGATAAATAACTCAATAAACCTAAGTACTTTTATTCTGGGGAGCATGTGAACAAAATTAATAACTAATAAAAATTAAGGAAAATCATTTAAAACAAGAAAATGGAAGAATGAGAAGGAAGAAAGTCATTAGGCATTCAAATACTTCCTAACATAGTCTACATGTTCAGTTCTAGAAAGTACTAGCTGTGTTATGGGCGATCATATACAGAATCAAACACAGAAATCCAATTTATAGCTAAAATATCCTTATCAAGTAGAACCTTGAATGATTACATTTTGTAACTATTGCCAAGAGCATGAATAAAATAATGATATTTGTTTGTTAACCTTTAAACAAGTATGCAATGAGGTCCCTTCATACCGGGAGACCTGAGCACCTGCTCATCCTGCTTCCTGAATTCTGGTTTGAAACATGGACCATGCTAGACTTTGTCTAAGCCGTTCCCACAGTTGGGAAGGATAAAAAGAACATGCATCTTCTGTTATGGGCAGTGGTGAGCCAAATCACATACTCCTTTTTCAATTTGACCCTTCCCACTACAGACATAGCCACTTCCATAGACCCCTCACTTTGTAGTACCTAATGCCTTTTCTTTCTCCTATATTCAAAACATGATGCAATTAGGATCGCTGGTCATAAGCACAAGGTTGCTAAAGGGCACAAAAGAATGCCTTTGGTTGAAAGGAAGGAAGGAAGGGAAAGAAGGAAGAACAAGTCAACTATGGCTGATATGGCATCTTCCTTCTCTCTTTCAGGTGGGCCCTAGATGCAGCACCCATCTTGTGACCCAAATTGAAAGATTCTGAAAGAATCACACCAGTGTCAGCCTGGACATTTGAGGCCACAGAGCCAGCACTCACCACCAACCACATTTTCTATTATTTACACAACTAAAAACTAAGACTGCATTTAACTTACTATCCCTTAAGCGTCTGTGTAAATATCTGTAAAAGAAAAAGACCATTTATTAATGGAAATACTTTATGGAGGAGACAGTCAAGAACTCAGTCAAAAGGAATGCATTTCAGATGCTGAAATGTAAAATGTGAAAGCTGCTGGGCGGTGAAGCTGTTTGTGGGTGGATGGCTCCTGCTCATGACTTTCAAGTGTCAACCAACTGCGCTGAAATCTCTTCATGTGAGTCAGAGGAAACACGATTTTTAGTGCCAGAGAACGTTGTACTCAATACATGGCTGGACCACTTCCTAGCTGAATGGTTTAGGGCCACATAGTTACACCCTCTAAACTTAAACCTGCTCATTTGTAGCATGAAATAAAAATAATACCAACCTTACATGGCTATTCTGAGGCAACACCCACTCTGCTGACGTTAAGAAAGGCCAACCCACCAGCCCAGGGATATGGTCCATGTGCCCTGGACCCTCAAGAGAAGTAGTTATAGGAATTAAATGAGAACTTGTGTTCTGAAAGAGGAAAATTTAGCCATGGAGGAGAAGAGAGGTTGACCAGGAAACAGAGTAGATTTAGCCCTGAGAGGAGCCCTACTAACTTCACCTGTGCCTCCTTCTGAAGGAATTCTTATCAACTGCTGAGCGTGAGCTTCTAAGAGTGTCCTCCGCTAATCTAATCAAGAGCTTTGGCCACAGATAAAAGCTTAGAATCATCTACTTAATCCAGAGATGATGGAGATTATCATGGCTTTGGAATCTGCTGCACTTCAGACCTACTCTACTTAAAATCAAATCTTGGCCCCTTTCACGGGGCTGCTGGCGACTGTGTCCATTTTCTGGCACTGATGCATTTACCCATAATTACATTCACCTCAAAGGGCAGCTCATGCAAGTCTCTACATGCACAAAGAATGTGTGTGGTCTTTTTCCCCAGAAGATGGCATGCTCAATTCCCCTGCTCTTTTTCTCTCAATGGAATGGATACCACAGCAAATACTGGTGTCTGTGGTTTATGCATCCATGCTACAGGATCTGAAGCCAAGCAGAGCTCAGTCTGAGTGTGACCTATCACCACTCCTCAGCGCAATGACACTACAGAATGACCCAACTTCTTCATCTTCAATTGTATGCAAAGGGAATAAGGAATCGATTGACAGTGAATCAACTATTAGTAAGGCTAAAAAGTGCAAAACCATAATTAAATAAGAGAAAATTAATTTTATTCTAAAAATTTAATGTATAATAATAAAAGTCTGTATGTTTTCATTTGAAGTATTATAATAACCACTACATAGATAAAACATAATATTATCACCTTTGTTACTTTAAGCACTTAAAAATCTAGCTAAAAGGCAGTTTATAATGATTAGTACGTTTGCCCTTTAAGAGCTTAATTAAAGGACAAGCAGTTGAAAGGATTGGTCATGGTCACCCCATAAGTGAGTGAAAAGCCCAAAGCTAAAGTTCAGGCTCTCTAACATTCACATAATTTGACAGGAGCATCAAGTAACTCTGAAAAGGTGAAAAGAAATCAAATATTTATAAATCAAATGAATGTTTACCCCCTAATTTACATTATGATTTCTGCAATGTCACATATAACTCCCTGATGCTCTTGGAAAACCTCCTATTCTCTGGCAGAAACAAATATTGAAATAGAAGTCCACATTACACCCTTGCCCTGTGGGAATAGAAATAGAACACATTCTAGTTCAGGCTCTCTCTAAGTTACAGCTTCGTCATCTGCAAAAGTCTCTGAGTCTAACTTCAGTCATAGAGAACTTAATATTCCGTACAATGTTTGAGATGGAATTGGAAAGACCTCACCATGATGATACTGCTGTATTTTAGGTAAGTACGGATTCATGTCAAATGGACAACTATTTAGACAGTGTGTTGTATTTTTTCCTCATTTTAAGAGAAAGCTAAGACTCAAAGGTAAAGGAACCAGTTAGGGTAATATGGATGAAGTACAGAGATGGACAAGAACCCAAGTGTTCTCTCCACAGAACATGTCTCTGCAGTAAGGAAACTGCTGTTTGTCACATACTTAGTAGTTATAAAACGAATTTAGAAAGAACAAGATGTTAGCAGTGATGATACCAATGATGGTACATCTGTTTGCCCAGTTTGGTAGGGAATGCAAGAACTGACTAGAGGGAAAGTTATTACATGTAAGTCACTCAGTTGTCCCATGAAGTATTGACAGACAGATAGACACACACACACATACACACACACACATGAGAGAGAGAGAACAGATCTCTGAAGCGTAAGTCTTAACACAATTAATGAAAGACCACAAGATTTAGTCACCAAAGAACAACACTGCATCCCAGTGCAGGGCAGCCTCATGTTCCAAATGGTGCCAACCTTGGTAAGACAATGAAATGTAACAGAATATTTCTGTGAAGTCAGTGATATGTAGACCTATAATACCTATGTCTCAATTTTAGAAATATCCATATTGTTGAAATATAAAATAGTAGGAAATAAGTATGATCTTCAAACTAGTCAAAGAAAACACTGGCCAGGCTCTCCTTCAGGAGGCCTTATATCACTATTTCTACAGAGATGAAATATTCTTCCCACTTAGAAAGCTAATTGCAATTACAATGATTCAGGAAGCTCATGAAACTTGTTGGGCTCTGGTACCCCAGAAGTTCCAAAATTGACAAGTGTCTCCCCCAGGCTAGAAAAGGATATCTAGGAAGAAGAGACTCTTCTGTGGAGTTGACTGCAATGTGTGTAGGGAGATCCAAGGCTGCAGCCTTCATGAGTTGTCATTCACGTGATGGGCTCTTCCAGAGATGTGAGTCATGATCTTGCAAGGATCCCCAATAAACCCACTGGTTTACAAAGCTAGGTTTTGGTGGGATCGTTTCTTTGGTTTGACATCAGTGCTCTGTCTAGGTTGGGTTAAAGTTTGTTGGCATCTCTCCAGGAAACTCACAAATTGGGGATGTGTGAAAAATACTCTCACACAGACTGAGAAAGACTGCTAAACAACATGCTGTAATAAGATACAAACTGAAATCAGAAGGAAGGGTTTAATGAATAAGAAAATATGCTAGTAGACAAATAAAAACTATAAATAATTATAAGCACCAACAATCTGAAAATGGCTAATTTGGAGGAGACGGAAAAGCAAGAGATAAATAGGATACTGGACATTGATAATACAGATGGGAGTGGAAATGGAGAACAGAAGGAACCTTGAAGGTGCATCATCTTGTGTACAAGGAAAGAGACTCTGATGTACTTTAAACATTGTTAAATATACATATTTTCTAAAAAAGTGAGACTGGCTACTAAAATGAAGGATATAAATTATGTATCCTCTAGGCTACTACAGAGGGGGAAATAAGTCTGAAAATCCTCATGGTACTCACAATAAGAAGAAGAGTAAATAGAAAAAATACAAACTCAAAATAAGGTCTGAAATAGATACAAATGTAACAGGGCCATACAAAGTCAAAGGAGCTGAACTCTAACTCCAACATGCAGCACTGAAAGCAAATGAAGGGGCTGAACACTTCTGGGGTGAGCATTGCATGCACATGAAGAAGGTGGCCAGACCATAGTATTTACAGATACTGTCTCATTCATAGAGCATACAGAACATGGACTACAAGACACCCAAATTCTTAATAACCATTGCAACTGCCAGTAGATGGTGGGTAGACAGACTTGGAATAAAATGGAAGGCTATTTTAGCTTTGGTTGTAATGTTCTTTTTCTCTTTTGAGAAATAAAACCTAAGTGGGGAAAAAATGGAAAAAGAAATATCTACTGCCATGAGGCAAAAATCTCAAAGGCTAGAAGAGAGGAAGAGAGAAAACTTGTGAACTCTCGGGAAGTCCTGGCTCAGAACAACCCTGCCCCCTTGCACAGGGGAGGGACCTTCCTTCCTGTCTTTTTCATGTGCAACAAAAAGGCACTATTGGGGCTGAAGCCAGGGAAGAAGCTGTGAAGGAAGAAAGCCCCCAGAAGGGCTCTCCAGCTCAAGTCTGGGTTCTGGGAAACACATCCAGGAGTGTGTGCTCCATGGAACAAATCAGATGAAATCTCTTTAGTTCTTTTAAGTTTTCCTACACGAAGGCCTTGAAATTAGAATACAGCCGTATGACACATGTCAATCCCACCTCAATCATAGTAACGGTTAAGTAAAAATACACTCAATTGTAGCTGCTGTTTAATTTTCAAACCTTCCTTACTGAAAACTATTCTATTTAGATTCAATAACTACAATGGTTGTTATAGTAATACTTCCATGGCTAGGAGAAATGACGAAACAGACACTAAGTGGCAATTCTATCAAAATTCAAAATGCCTGTAATTAAGCCCAAATCATTGGAACTAACTCTGAGTGCTCATGTGGTAGGACCAATCAAGACTAATGTTATTTTTATTATGTTTTTACAATTTGTGTACTTTGGATTCAAAATCGGCAGAGTTTTCCATTCAGTGTTCCATTGAAGAGCAAACAATCTGGACTGGGGAGAGGTCTCAGCTGTCAAGGGCAGTGAGAGTTCTTGCAGAGGACTGTGGTTTGGTTCCCAGCATCCACATGGCAGCTCCCAGCCATCTGTAACTCCAATTCCAGGGTATCTGATGCCCTCTCCTTCCTCCACAGGAACCAGTCATGCACATGGTCCATAGACATACATGCAGCCAAAACCCGCAATCACACAGAATAATAAGAACAAAGTATACACAGTCACAAGAGTCTTGCCATGGTGATATCAGCTGTGCATAATGACACAGAATAGTAGTATATGCCACGTTCAAGGTATGGCCTACACAGAAGTTCAAAAATCTCAATGAAAGGCATGATTCAGTCTTTCTAAAAACATAAAGGAAGCTCTAATAACACACAGCTAAACATGCTGTCAATAAACAATCAGGCCAAAGAAATGGGAGACAGGAAATCATAAAGAACTGCATAGCTTACAGAAGGAAAGTAGGGAACACAGTTCTGAAAGGCAATGTCGTAGCTGCTTTTGATCAGAATAACATGTTCAATGTTATTATGGAGATTATTAGAGATTCTGTTATTCCACACCACCACCCACTTAATTAATATGAGCAGGTGGCTCTAACAGAAGAGACTGAAGGGAAAAGTGGTCACACCTGAAGAAGGGCATTTAGATGGACGCCCAAAAGTGGAGCACCATTATGATGCAGACTAAGAGTCATCCAGATTTGATTGCCATCATGAGCATTCTTTCCTATCCTCTCCTTCACTTTCATGGGTAATTGAGTGTTGGCTTCTCTCACACTTCTGTGGACATCCTTGGATACAGATGAAAAGCTCTAAACAAGACACATTTTATGGAACAATTAATTATGGATAAAGATTATTCTATAACAGTCTCCTTGAATCAACTGTGGTGAACTTCGGGTAACATAAAATACCACTTGGAGGAAAGGGCCTCCTTTTTATGTTAAAGAAAACCAAATGTTTGGACACTGGATTTTAGGAAGTGGTAACTGTTTTGGTTTTAACTAAAGTGGAAAAATGGTACAGCTTTTCTTACACATCCCAGATAAAATTATGCATAGCCATTCCATTAAAAAAAAAGAATCTCTGAAGCTACAGATCTGAAGATATGAATTTGAGTTCCAGTTTTGCTACTTGCTAGGTGAATAAGAACTGAAGTCATGTGTATGATGTCCTTGACACAGGGCTTGCCTGGTGCAGGAGAATTGTCTGTATTCTGTCAATCATATATTTTAATAAAACGCTGATTGGCCAGGCAGGAAGTATAGGCGGGTCAACCAGACAGGAAGTAGACGCGGGCGATGAGAACAGGAGAATACTGGAAAGGAGGAAGCCCGTTCCTCCCACTCCTGCCCAGACTTTGAAGAAGCAACATGTACGTGATCTACCCTGCTGTGAAAGGTACTGAGCCACATGGCTAACATAGATCAGAA
>LOJH01065134.1:0-10510 GCA_001685095.1 Ellobius talpinus
GGTGGAAAATTTTTTAATAACAATAAAAAAGTGTCTGAAATTAAAAAAAAACAAGATATCAAGAAAGGAAAGACAATACAATAGAATTGCTAGGTTAGCTAGAAATCTGAGTCTCTTGTTAAATTTTCTTCTGAAGTTGCCTTGTTCAGGTTTGAAAAAAGGAATCTTAATACTTTGGGGACACTGGGAAAGACGTGTCTGTGGCAGGGGTCACAGTATGCGGATGACCCCTGGATGCTATATTTAACACACTCCCACAGCCAGCACCCAAGACAGCTGGACTTGTCGCTCAGTCCGCAGACAACTAAGAATCTGGGCAGTATATTTTCTGTCTTTTAAACATGGCTAGGTTCCCTGTTTTATTATTTTTGATATAGGAAAATACTCATTTCAATACCCCCATTTTGGGTGGAGCCACCTTAAATAGCCTGTTTCTGTTTTATGCTAAGAAGTAACCTGGCTTGTCACCAGCCCTGCGATGAGACCATTAGTGCCGTGTTCTGGTGATTCTGGCCTGGCTGGCTTTCGTTTTGGTATTTACTTTCCAAACTCCTGACATACTCCCTTTTGCATTTTAGGGCAACACCACCAAGGGAACTCCTTCCGAGGGGTGCAGCTGTGCTCCGTGTGGCACTTCCAGGTAGCAGAAAGAGAAAGCATCAGATTCACTGCAAACTTCATGTAGCCAGGAATGGGGAAGACTGTGCTAGTGATGGCAGTGACGTGGCATCTGCGAAAGCCTTTTTGTTTCTGGTCTAGTAGTGCCAGTCAAACAACGTACTGAGGCCAAATGACATGCTGTGACGTGGGTTTAATCCCTGTGTGCACCGTGTTGGCTTCACAGTCACTCACTGCAGCATCTGATTGTGATTATATGATGTTTAACTTCTTGAAAAAAATCTCTGGTCAAGAAGGTATCATGGGGCTCAGAGTACATCACTCAATGGGGTGGAGATTCCTTGTGCAAAAGCCTGGGTTTGATTTCTAGCCCAGCCGCAGATGGGGTGGGGCAAGGACTATGGCACAGAGTGCAAATCCCGGCAAGCGTTTATGGGAGTCTGCCTGTGAGAGTTCTGTACACAGGGCTCAGACAGAAAATCTCATTTGGTCTTCCAGAACAGGCGTTTTCTCGTCTGTATTACGTGGAAACGACCACAGAGAGATTAAATCACTTGCCCAACTTCACATGGCTTTTCAGGTGGTTTTTAATACCACGTTGTCTAAATATATAGTTGTTTTGTTGTCTGTTTGAGACTGGGTGTCATTATTAAGCTTGGGTACTATTTTTTTTAAATGGATCAACAGCTCTCACAGTTGCACACCCAAGGGCCCAGTTCCCATACAGACTGCAGTACCCACCTTTGTCTCTTCTCCTGGGAACACTTTCTCCAGCAGATGATGGGCAGGTTGCCAGCCCCTTCAGCTCTCTTTAACCCTTTTGCATCCCACTTTCCTCCTTGTTAAAATTAGGGTTTATACCTAGAACATCTCAAAGCTTAGTGCAGTCTAGGACTATGTGAATCTATTAATTCCATGGAGGGGGAAACAAACCTTAATAAGGTCCCAAATTCCACAGTCTATTTGCAGCATATACCAAATAGCAATTCACTCTGAACTTAGCACACCTCACATGGGCAGCCAAGCAGAAAAAACACGAAACCTGAGATTCTCATACAAGGCTCTTGCGTATGGCTTTAATTCAGGCATCTTGTTCCAGGTTTGTGGCTTTGAGAAGTGACAAGGGGGTTGCCCTTCCAACTCTGTACAACTGTTTCAGTGGCTTGTGCTGAGATGGGTAGCCTCACTTGAAAACAGAAGCACAATAAAGGTAAAAGGAAGTAATAGGATGGGGAGAATAAAGGTTAGAATGAGTACTCGAAAATCAGGAGAGTATGGGCTCTGGGTATATTTTCAAAAGGTGTGTGTGTGTGTGTGTGTGTGTGTGTGCAAACTCTAACAATGAGCTAGGTCCTCAGCCTTATAATCAATATAGTAATATGAAGTGGAACAAAGCCTGCAGGAGTGTTGGAGGATTATTCTCTGCTGTAATTGTCCCTTGAATCTACATATAGATATATCTATATATAATTATATACCGGTCTGTCCGCCTACCGATCCATTCAAATACGTTTGTTGGTGTCTTTCGCTGGAACTTAGACAATTAAGAAACATGATTAATATACATTATTACTCCATTTTGTTGAGATTAGATGAGTTGGCAAAAGGCAGGGATTTATGAAAGCGTGGTATGTCGTGTACTTTGAGAGCATACAGTGACTGTGGTCCATACTTGCTTATCTCTGGCCTTTCCAGAGTAAGTGCCCGGAAACCCTAGGCCACGATTAGCTATGACCTAAACAGATTCTTACTGAGCTAACCACAAGTTATGAAGTATTGATATTGGCAATACTGGAGGTGCACATGAAGTCACCGAGTGAGTCAGAAGCTGCTAGGGACAGCCTACTGTTGTTATAAAACAAATTGTCCCCAAATAAACTAGAGATGGTCAGTTAGATGAGGAAGATTTGCTTTCCTGGAAGTTTTATGGTTACGCTAAACGGATGATTAAGTTATAATAATACCTACCTCTAATTCTGATAAAATAAAGGTAATATCATGAACAATACCTTCTAAATGCAATTCAAATAGAGATACTTATGGAGGCAGGTTATTTTTTCCTCATACAGTTCAAAGTGTACAGAATATGTGCAAGAGTCCTTTTTTATTAAAATATTTTATACAGTAACAATAAATAAGATATGAATGTTGCTTCCCCAAACATCCTATAAAGGGGAAAAGCACAAAAGCACGCCAATTCCCACTTCTTGCGGTGTGTCAGGCACATTGGTAAAGGCGAATAGCTTTGTTTGGAAAAGATCATAACTTATTTATCAGGCAATAGTGTTAAATATGATAAATTTAGTTTCTACTAAAATACAGAGCTTTGAAGAATTACAATTGTCAGCGGTTGTACAGCACTTGGAATCAAAGAATGGAAAGAAAATCCTGAGCCGTGAGTAACATATAAGGACTTCCTTCCCTGTACCTTTTACTAAATATTAAGTCAAATTGAGTATTTCTGCCAGAACTCTGTAAGTATCAAAGTGTATGAGGGCACAGGAGGAGAGCAATTTGAGCAGTATGTAAGCAGCCCCTAAATTCACTAACTGGCTAATACATGGTGAATAACAAACAGCCTTGGTTTCCGTACCTGGAAGAAGTACGACTGTAGAGGTTGATCCTTATTTTCTTCATCCACATACAGCCCTCCGACCACGTAGATCTGATTTTGTTGGGTAACAATACTGGAATGATTTCTGGGGATCTGTTCTGCTAAGGCGGTAAGGTAACATTCGTTTTCCATGGGGTCGTAAGCCACTGCAGCTGTGTCATTGACCAGGAGGATGAGATCTTTAACAAACATTCCATGTCTGGGGATATCATTGAGGTAACCAGGAAGTAAGTCTTCATCCCCAACATCACCGTTCACCTCGCCGGCCCCTGCCTTCTCTGCGTTTTTGCTAGGTTCCGGGAGTTTGCCTGCAAAAGCATCTTTTAGAACTTTAACTTTCTTCTGGACTTCGGGGTTGCTTTTAATTATGTCATCTTTCTCGACGTGATCTTTGAAGTATTTTTCTGCCATAAGGCGAAAGCGAATACAGTCAAACACTTCACTAAGACTTTTCGCCCTGTTTTCTTTGTCTGCCCGCACCCATTTCATCACGGCCTCAAACACCACTTCCTCCTTTTCTACGTGGAGACCGTCATTTGAAATGACCGAGATCAGCTCCTGCGGAGACAGCTGCATGAAGTCTTCTTCCTTACAAATCTGCACAAAGCGATCGGAGACAAACTCCCGGGCAGAAATGGCGAGTCTTGGGCAGTCAAGGAGAAGACCCAATCTTAGGATGGCCAGGCAGTTACCGGGAGCCAGTCGTTTCTGAAGGTAAGACACACAGACGGTGAAGACTGAGGGGATCTGGAAGCGGCTGGACAGAGCCAAGATGTCTTGCACGTTTGCGTCATTGAGATCGATACTGGCAGAGTACAGGTATTTGATGATCAAATCAAGGATAGCAGGATCCACGTTATCTAGCGTGACCTCCTTTTTTTTCTCCTCCTCAATTTCAGATAAGAAATACTCACGGAAGTAAGGACTGCAAGCAGACAATATCAGTCTGTGGCAAGGAAGACTTCTGTCACCTGCTTTGAGGGTGCAATCGATGAATTTTTTCTCTTCCAGGAGATCTTTTAGACCATCCTGAAGAAGGGTGGACTGGTAAAGCCGGAGTTCCTCTGCAAGCTCCCGCTGGGAATCCATTCTGTGAGGAACCTGGGTAAGGAAGGGGACACTGAGGGTCTTCGCTCCTTGCTGCACAGGTAAGGAAGGGGACACTGAGGGTCTTCGCTCCTTGCTGCACACGGGTCTAGCAGTAAAAAGGCGGATCAGTCTGCTGGGTGCAGCCTGGAGCCTTTGCAATTTAATCCCACCGGCTAAATATAGACACCAGCTCTAACGACGAGAATTTAAGAGAGCTGGCTTGGAATGGAGAGTTGTTCAGCTGTCTGAGATTGAAAGTAACAACTGGAACTTCTGGTCACCAAGGAAACCGCTAAGAAACAAGACATTCAGGTGAGGTGGAAAACTTTGAAATGTAGAAAGCCTTGGAACATTAAGTTAAAGGGCATCCACGAGAAAATGCTTACTGAACTAACAGAAAAACGGATCATAAAAATGAGTCACTCCTCTAAAAATGGCCTAGTGGCAAGCCACTTGGCTTGAATTAGTGATGCCAAGGTCAAGACTATGAGGTGAGTTCATTTCAATTCTCATAAGCTATGAGTCCAGTGGCTTAAAATGTTAAAATGCAAACTGGTAGTTTCTACGCAAAGCAGATAGGATTTTCTTTTTCAAGTAGGAAACAAAGTTGTTTATGTACTTAATAGTTTTATATAACCTTTTAAATGGCACCTCCATCATGACTGAAATAAAAAATGCAGAGAAACTTAATTTACTAAAATATTCTAAATTATCTTTATTTTTTAGGTAGGAAAACTATAATTACTACTGAATTACCAAATCCATTCACACTCTGTCTTGCCATACAGGGGATATAAAGTGACAAACAATAATACAAAAAAATAAGATAAAGACAAGTTTAAAAGGAATCAAGACCAAAGAAAAAGTTAAGCCTTTGGGAAAGAAAAGACCCACATACATAAGAATATTTTGTAACTTTAAGTGCTAAAAAGAACCTTCCATGAAATAAAAAGTTAAAAAAATAGAACAGCTGCAACCCTATGAGAAAAATGCTGTCCCTAGAGACACAAAGTCACCATGAGCTACTGCACCATCCATGTCACTTAGAAAGCAAGCCTTGTTTAAGAAAACACGATACCAGAGTCATACTTTATCGTGCTGATGAGAGTTGAACACCATACGGAACGGAGATGCGATTTAAAGAGCCCAGCCAGGCCTAGTGGCACAAACCCAGCATCTGTGAGGTGCAGGTAGGAAAATTATCAACTACATAGTGAGTTCAAGGCCAGCCTGGGCTGTATGAGACCCTGTCACTTCTCCCAAGTGTTCCTTCGTTTCTATCGAGATATAAATTTCTTCATGAAGTCCTTTATTACACAATCATGATCACGTTCTAAGCTCAGTAAAGCCACAGAGAAGCTAAAGTTTCAGTGGCTGGAGTTCTTACATGTGCCCCCCATGTAAGCTCAGTGACGACTTGGCTTTTGTGCTGCAGGCCTGTGTGCTCAGTCTATACAGTCCCTAGGCCTCAGAGATGGTCCTTGAGTATCTGCTAAAGGAGCAAACACTCCAACATCAGGGAATTACATAGTTTCAAGCTTTAAGTTGTCTCTCCATAAAGAGCATTTTATTTTATTTTATTTTATTTTGTATCACAGTGAGCTGGCGGTCCTGCCAGCTGCTAGGATGACAGCTGAAGGGAGAGCCCAATGGTTCTCTTTCCATTTATAGATGTCATTAACACGCTGGACAAAACTAACAGCTGCTCCTCTTCTTTAAACAAGAAGTGATTCATTTCTCTCCACACGTAACACCTAACATTTGAAAACATTAGTGAGTCAGGTGTAAGCACCAGGGTATGACATTTGAGGTGATTCCTTGCTTGTGGACCATTTTTAGTCCCATTTGCTTGAACAGCAGTGAACGATGTTTATGGAAGTGTTTTGTGATCTCTAAATACTGGATATTATGACTCCGTTTGGTCCTTTAAGTATGTAGAAATCATTTTCTATTTAGAAGAACACATATGTAGCATTTTTTCACCAATTTTTAATGAATCAGGGAAGCACTAGGTTGTAATGTATGTTTGTCTATGATTATATATATTATTGCATCTTATTTTAAATCTATTTATGTGCTCATTTCTTTCTCACTAGTGAGAAAGGCTGCTTTTGGCTAAGTACAATTATTTGTTGAAAGATTCCATAAATTTTCTTTAGACTGCCACTGTATCCAAAACAACAGAATGATGTCAGTGAGGTCCCAAAAATGTTATCTGAGAAATGTTCAAAGGTGGGGCTGAAGAGGTGGCTCAACAGTTAAGAGAAATATTCAAAGGCGTCTCATTGAATACAAATGAGATGGTCAATGAACAAACAAAACAATTTACGAATGAACAATTTGCTTTATAGCAATAATTTCTTGTTGAAACCATCATACCATTATTTACAGATTAGCATTATTTAGTGATATACACAATAGTTAAAATGATTATTGTTTACAAAAATGAGCCCCTAAAAATGATGTGTTTAAGAACTGTAATTTGGGAGGCTTCACACAGATCTTTGTGAGTTCTGGAACAGCCAGAGCTGCATAGTAAGGCCCTGTCTCAAAAACAAACAAACAAACCAACAGAATTGTATTTGTATTAGAGTTTTACATTTAGAGTCCTGTGATAATATATTTAAACATGATTTGTAGTCAAGTAGTATTTGCTTATTTCTTAAGAATGATCTTTTTTTAAAATAATACTTTCAAAACATTAAGTGGTGCTAAATAAAAAAACTTTATTAAATCCAACATGATATAGTCACTTAATATCTGTAAATTGCTATTTTACAAGCATTAGGTACAATACAAACATTTACAAACCAGGTACATTTCAATTACAATTTTGAATATAATTTTTAGAAAACTTCCAGTTTTCTAAAATCCAGGAGTTTTTCCTTAATTATTAAAAACTTTTCACAAAATATAAAATATAAAAACTATTCCATGCCTAGAGCAGGCAAGTGGTATCTTTTAATCTTGAGATATATTTAAATAGAAATCCAGTTCAACTCAAGCTCAACTCATTACTTCCCAAAGTCCCTGCAGTGTGAATCCATCCTTCAGTTTCTCTATTGCAAGCCCCAGTTCTTCTGAAAATACAGGTTCACGGTCTTGTTGCTTTGGGGAAGATAAGAAGATGAGGTGGGATGGAAGGCGGGCAAGGAAGAGGAAAAACAAAAAGTGTTTCACTAAGTTAGTGAATGCTAAATGCTGTAATATTGAAACTCAAAAAAAAAGCTAAAGGTAAAATGTCCTACCTTATTTCCATCAGCAAAATAAGCCTATAAGAGAAAGAAAATGATATTTTATATGCTTCATACAAAATAAATCAGGGGTCTAAAGAACAGGCAGTTAATTTTCAGAAAGATTTAATAACTAAGTATATTTCACATTTGGTTACTGTGCAGTTGATAGTTTCTCCACCTATAATGTTGCTATTTATTTCTTGTGGTACTACAAGCCCTTAATCCCAGCGTTGGAGGAGGCAGAGGCCAGTTAGAACTTCCCAAGTGTGAAGGCAGACTTGTCTACACAGCGAGTTCCCCAGCAAGGGCTACACTGTGAGATCTCATCTTAAAAACAAAACAACAAACATTTTAAAATTTCTTATGCCAGTATTAATGTCTGTAAGAGTTACACTCTATGCTCTAAGCAGACAGGCTTTCTAATTGATGTACAGCACTGTTAGCCAGAAAGGAAACGTTTCTGGAGCTTGACTTCTCTACTTCTGCTTCAGAAGATGATGGCAGAGGGACTACAGAGATGGCTCAACCGTTAAGAGCACTGGTTGCTCTTCCAGAGGACCTGGGTTCAATCCCCAGAATCCACAGGGCAGCTCACAACTATCTGTAACTCCAGTTTCAGGGGACCCAAAATCCATGGCAAAACAGCAAAGCACAGGGGCTGGAGAGATGGCTCAGAGGTTAAGAGCASTGGTTGCTCTTCCAGAGGCCCTGAGTTCAATTCCCAGCAACCACATACATGGTGGTTCACAACCATCTATAATGGGATCTGGTGCCCTTTTCTGGCAGAACACTGTATTCTTAATAAATAAATAAAATCTTAAAAAAACAAAAGAGCAACGCTCATAAAAAAACAAACAAACATAGCCCAAAAGCAATTCCTAGCACCCATCCCCAAGTGATCTGACACCTTTATACAGACAAACGTGTAGACCGAACACCAATAAATACATCATTAAAAAAAAGGTAGTCACTCAGAGCTGGGCATGGTGGTGTATGCCTTTAATCCCAGCACTCTGGAGGCAGAGATGAGGCTGGCGGATCTGAGTTCAAGGTTAGCCTGGTCTACAAAGTCAGTTCCAGGACAGCCAGGGATACACAGAGAAACCTTGTCTCAAAAACTAAAAAACACACAAAAATAGCAACAAAATCAATCAACCAACCAAAAAAGTATGGTGGCTGTAATACCAGCATATGAATTTGGAGGTAGGGTCAAGAGTTCTTCCAGACCAGGGGCTGGGAAAATGGCTTAGCAGTGAAGAGCATGTAGTTTAATCTCCAAATCATATCAGCCAGTTCACAACCACCTCTAACTACAGTTCCAGTAGATATGAGGCCTCTGCCTCCAAGAGCCCCTGCACACACTCATACACACACATGATTCGATGTAAAACAAACCACCACAACAAAACAAGATTTAACAAACAAACAAACCCCGAAACAAATCAAAATACCACTTCAAAGTGTCTATACAATTTGAGGGTGGTTTGTGCCAATTTCACATCTTTATTTGAAACTCTTTGTTGCTGGAGGGAAGGTATGTACTACGGTCAGAATCATAAGCCTGTAGGTATGGAAACACTAGAAAGCATCACTTTATTTTCTGAGACAGGGTCTCTCACTAAGTGGCCTTGAGCTCACAGAGATCCACCTGCCTCCACCTCCTGAGTGCTGGGATTAAAGGCTTGTACTAACACACCCAGCCCAACATTATTAGTATGTTAAATAATACATATTTGGAAACAGGAAAGTATTTTTTCAAATACATATCCTTCTAAAATAATGTAAATTTAAAAAATCATTTTATAAAGATGAATTCTGTAAAGACTTTAAATTAATTTAAATCAAATCCTCTAACTGTTCTCAAACTATTTCCTAGGTTGCTTGGGAATTTGTTTTGTTTTTAGTTTTTTTTTTGCTTGTTTGTTTGTTTTGTTTTTTCAAGACAGGATTTCTCTCTGTTGTGCTGGCTGGCCTTGAACTCACAGAGATCCGCCATCTCTGCCTCCTCCCTAAGTTGGGAATTTAAAAGTCTTTTCACAAAAGAAATTCTCTCACTTAAAAAATTCCCTCAAACTCATGTCAAAAGTCTCAAGTTTTACAACATTGTACACAGTTACACCATTATTCATTAGACATTATTCATTAGACATGACTCAGATAAACATCACAAGAAATCTACTAGTTCTTTCTGTTGCTCACCACAAAAGCATCCGTGTGATCATCAGAGTCTATTTCCACATCATCTGGAATCTGTTCAACTGTCAGAGCTTCAAGTGGCTGTGGCTAAAAATTAAGATGTCAGAGTCAAAATGCACTGTGAGATATGCAGACGCTTGTAAAGGCGACAGTGAGGACCACTCAAGTTAGTCCATAGTTCATATCCTTATATGAAAACTAACGTGAGTTGTAAAAGTTACGCAAAAAGTTTTAAACCTGAATTCAACATCATCAAAATAATTAAAACTGGAAATGTGTACATATATAGTGTATTTAGAGATTTCCTTTTTCTTTTTGAGACAGGGTTTCCTCAGTGAAACAGCCCTGATTGTCCTAGAACCCACTTTATAGACCAAGCTGGCTTCAAACTCACAGAGATCCTCTTGCCTCTGCCTCCCAAGTGCTGGGATTAAAGGTTGTGCCACCACTGCCCAGCTGAGAAATTCTTTAAAAAACTCTTAATTACTTTTCTTTCAGACATAAAAGGGCTAGTCAGAGAAGGCCACCCTGAAGGACTTAGAAGGCTTCTGAGAAGTCAAAGAGGGGGTGACCATGGTTAGTTATGGGAGAGAGCTGGGGTCAAAGGAGGGAGGAAAGAAGAAACCAAAGCCAGAGAAGACAAGAAATGGAATCCCACCAGACATTTCCTGTGCACCCTGCAATATGGACATATAGTTGTGAGAAGGATCTGTCCATGTAACTGTGAGAAGGATCTGTCCATGTAACTGTGAGAAGG
>LOJH01065137.1:0-10510 GCA_001685095.1 Ellobius talpinus
TCGCTTTCCTATAAAAACCCCTCGCTCCAGCCTGACGGCGCGCAAGTCCTCCGAAAGACTTTGTCGCCCGCAGGTACCTGTGTATCTGAATAAAACCTCTTGCTGTTTGCATCCGCATGAGTGGTCTCGACTGATCCTTGGGCACGGGGTCTCTCCCGAAGGAAGACATCCCTCGGGGGTCTTTCAGTCCCCACCTCTTGCCATGCTGTGCCCAGAACAAGTGTCCACACATTTGATCAGATGAAAGCTGACCTGCTCCTCTGTGAAGGACCGAGGAATTTCCCTGAAGGAATTTCTGTGATCACACTGATTCCTACATCAGTAAAGCAGAATCACTTTTACTTCAGCGTGGTTTGCATTCCCGAGCTCTGCGGCTGGGAAGGCACGAGGCCTAGCATCTTACACCCTGTAAGTTTTCAGGAAGACTCTGCTGTGGGTGTCCCACGGTCTCTCCAAGTGACAGTTGTCCACAGCAATCCCTGCCTGTTGGCTTTAGCTCCCAGGAACTGCCGCATCCTCCGCCTGGGGTGGACATAGAGGAACAGTGTGGATGGGACAGTTTGGGGCTGAGAACTCACTCTTTACATTGTCCCTGGGGCCTGGCCTTGGCCGCTGGTCTAACTTCTCTGCATCCGTGTCCCCTCTCCCAGGGACTGTGAATGGGTGGCCTACCCAGGCGGCTTCTACTTTGAATAAGTTTCTCTGTAGTAGACACTCGATGTGTTTCCGGAGGGTCCCTGTTTTCGGTATTGGAAATGGGATGCTGGACCTTCACATAGGCTGTGCGAGCTCCCTCCACTCGGTCATGTCGCTAGACCACTCCTTCACTTTGAGAAATTTGAGACAGGATGTCACCAAACTGCCCAGGCTGTTCCTGAACTCATTCTGAAGCTCCAGGCTGACCTCACACTTCTGTTCCTCGAGCTTCTCTGTCTTCCCGAAGAGCTGAATCACAGGACTGGGTTGGCAGGCATGGATTGTGTTTTATTTTCTCTATAAAGCAAACGGAATGTCTTGAGTGGTGTCCTCATGAGGCTTCAGCAGTCCTGGGAACCATCCAGTGGGGTCCTGTGGGACCTGTGCTTCATGGAGGAGAGACTCTTGTCCTCCGTGTGTAGGACTTCCACAGGGCCTTTCCTTCGTCCCGGCCTCACTCCGCTGGGGAATGCCGCAAATCCTAGCAGGCCCTGCCTCTGCTCTTTCTGGGCCTGGAGTCTGCCGGAGCCAGCAGGGTCAGAGCAGTTCTAATCCCCCAGCTTCATCTTCTACGGCCTCTTGCCTGTGTCCCCTTCTTTCATGGCATCACTGTGCTGGGCCCTCACACTCCCTGGATAGACAGACAGAATCTCTAGACTGGGCATGGCTCCTGGTTTTCCTTTTTGCCGAGGACCTGGACACTATTGTTCTTGAGCCACCTTTTCCAGGTGGGGATACTTCTTTAACAACAAGTAGTGGTCCCTTGGGGGAGGGGGCGCCTGGTGTGATGGCTTAATACCCAGGAGCTTTCTGTGCAAGTGCGAAAGCCTGCGTGCCTGCTTCAGTAGCTCATATACTAAGGTTGTGACGACACGGGGGGATCAGAATGGCCCTGCACAAGGATGGCATGCAAATTTGCAAAGCATTCCATAGTTTTACACATAAAAATTTAAAACAGTCTGTAAAACAAGCAAATGACAATAGTAGAACCCCTGGGGCTCTCTGACCACCATTCCTGGCAAACCCAAAAGCTCCAGGCTTGGTATGGAACCCCGTCTCAACAGTTAAGATGAAGAGTGATTGAAACAAACATCCTTTGCCAAGCTCGGATGCTTATGTGCATATACGGACCTGTGCACGGGCTCCCCACACACATGTACATGGGCATCCACAAACACATGCACAGGCACTGCCCCCAAACACATATACGTCTGTACACACAAAACAGCAAGTGGTGAGAGCCCCTCTTTGGGATGGTTTGAGAGGTTCCCACTGGAGTGAATGGAGGCCTCTACAGGTTCCTCTGAGCGGGAAGTTGCTGCGGCCTCAGAGGAGTCTGAGTTCCACAGAGGAGCAAGCAAGATGGGAGGGATCCTTAGACTTCATGGAAACCTTGCCCACCCCTGGAAGACTCCAGAAAGTGGGCTAAATAGAGGGCTGGGCCAGTGAATGCCCTGGGGGAAGGGCCCACTGAGGACCGTTCAGACTCTCAGCTGGTGACCAGCTCTCCAAATTCCTTGTTTCACAGTCCACTGTCTCCGGTTTGTGCACACTCATTCCTACACCACACTAGATCAAATCCTAGAAGCAAGGGGAGTGGATGGAGCTGGTTTGTCTGGGCGCCGGTGGATGGTTGGGAGTGGAGGAGAAGGGAAGCAGGAATAAGGGATTAGGGAACGCTGCCTGCTCTGTCTCCCCGTGGCAGAGTTCTAAAACATGTCAGTTTGAAGAAGTGTGCCAAGAAACCCTTTTTATTTATGAGGCTTCGTTTGTCTCCCCAGCGTTTCCCAAGCTCTTGTCTTTGGGTTTGATGGGTCATGGAGTGAGTGATGGGAATTGGAGGTGGTCGGTGTCCTTATGTGGACATCACCACTGTTCACTCAGGGCTCGTCCAGCCTGTGCTCTTCTCCCTCTGACAGAGCCCCAGCCTGTGCATCACTGCTGGTACCTCCCGCTTTTCCTCAGTGCACCCCCCACCCCCCAGTCTCATCTCAGCAGAGGAGATGTGACTTAGTCAACCAGCAGGGAACAAAAACAAGAGTGGCGTGTTATCCAAACAGAGGAAGATCCTCCGACACAATAGGAGGTTGGCTTAGGCGGCTGTTAGACTTCGAGGGGAGGATAAAGGAGACTCCAAAATAGACTCAGGAGAATCAAGGCCGCCCAAGGCTGGGAACTCCCACAGACTCTGGGGACTTTTGCCTCCACCCCCTTTTGGCAACTCCATTCTGTGTGTGAGTTGGTGCTGCCTTCAGGGCAGCGAGAACTCCCAGGGTCAGCATTCAGAGCATTGACCCTTCACACTTCCTTCTCCCTGAGTGTATTGGTTTGAATGAATCATGGTTCCTCAGTGAGGGATTACCATTCCAGTACCAGCCAGCCAGGCCCCTGCTCATGGAGGATGCAAGCCTCTGAGTCTCTTTAGAGAGCAATGTGGGTGAGCTGGGAGAGGCGCTCAGAACCTGTGATTTTGGTGAATACCAGAGCTGAGGGAGGACAGAGGGAACGTGCAGTGAGTGAGGCCCACGTAAGCCCACCGTGGGCGTAGCCAACCTCTGAAGCAGTGAGGGCTGCTGATGCTGGAGCTGGGTACAGGCAGGAAGGACCTGGATGTCCCCAGCTGTGGAGATCCTGGAGGCTTGACTGTGTCTCCGGGAAGCTAAAAGTCCAGGGCCGTGTAGCTGGGATCTGCAGCCTTCCGGGAGTTCTTCAGGCCCCGAGGGCTCTGCTGCTTGGCTGGATTGACACCATCACTAAGGGGTCTGGTGAAGAATTTTACTTCCTTCCCCTTCCTCTTTTCTCATCCCATCTGACCCTTCTGCCATGCAAACATGGCCCCCTGAAGGATGTGGCACCAAGGGGCAGTCTTGGAAGTAGATACTGAACGTGGCACTTTGATCGTGGGGGCTTAGATTTCACTTCTATGAAAAGTAAATTTCTTTTCTTTATCAAGAAATCAGCTCAGGGATTGGGTGACAGAAGCACAAATGGGCCATTCATTTGTTTTATCGTTTGTTGTTGTATCTCGCAGGCCTCCCATGAGGGGTTCTCTAAAGGAGGTAGAGGATGATGATGGGGTGAACCCTTGGGGGAGCACAAAGGTCAGGGGGATGACCTGGCTGCTTCTTCATTCACAGTGAGCATCACATGGGGTCTATGGTAAAGTGCAGTATAAGGCATTATCTCAAAATGGAAGAGCTGGTGTGGAGCTCTGCCTGTACCATTTTGGTTCCATAACCTACAGGCAGCTACTGTTTGCCAGGCCCTATGACTAGTCTTAAGCACACAGACACCAAGGGAACACAAGTGAGTCAGTGTTGGCGAAACTGAACGTGCTTTTATGGCTAGAGCCTGACCTGCGATCAGGGGTGGCACGGGGTGGGTCTGGGAGGCTAATTAAGGTCCTGTTTTCAGAGTTGTTTTGGAATAGAAAGTGGCAGTTCCACACACATGTAATCTCCTTTGGGGGTGAAGAGGATGCTCCAGAAACTGAAATGGTGACGGTCACACAACACTGTGTCTGTTGCCAGAGAAATACGTACTTCAGAACAGCTCAATTTGTGTGGTGCAAATCTTCTTAAAATATAGATTTTGGGTCTTGAAGAACTGGCTCAGTGGTTAACAGTGCTTGCTGCTTTTGCAGAGGACCTTGTTCTCAGCACCCATGCTGGGAAACTCACGCTTTCCAGTTCTGGGAGATCCAGCACCCTCCTTCGGTACCTCCAAGGCACCCGCACTCACGTGGTGTGCATAAGCTCACACAGGCACATACATACATGCACAAAAACATTCCATTGGTTGATGGATGTCTAGAAATTCAGGATCTCTGGAGTGTCATGTTTTGCAGCTGCCTACGCCCGAGGATACAAACAGTGGGCTCAGGCAGCTGGGAGATAAAGCGTGTTGGTTGCTTGCCCAGGGCCACTCCTCTATGGGGAGGTGGAGGATGGCCTCCATTTCACCCTGGATGCTGCCCTGTTCACCTCTGTGGCCCACGCATGATGCTAGACTAGCAGGTGGAATGACATCAACAACATGAGACTTCGATAAACACGTCTGAATTTCAAGGGTCCCTGGCATTTCGCAGTTGCTCCTCAGGGCTGCTGCAGCTTTCCAGCGACGCTGTTCTTCTGAGATCAGCCTTTGTCCCAGTGATTCCTTTCCCCATCAGGGCTCAGGGGTCCTGCCCAGTGCTGGATTGCTGTGTGGGTGGTGAGGAGCTGCAGCTTCCTTAGAGAGCACAGCTCGTTCCCTCTCCGCAGGTCTTGCTGTGCATCGGCACCTGGTCTAACCTGAGTCCCGTTTCATTTCATCTCTCCGGGTGCTGAAGGAAGAAGTCTCACTTGGGCTTAGGATGGCCCTACATGGGCCAGATGGGTGCCTATGGTTTGTTGGCTCCTGGAGGCGGCTCCTGCTCCAGTCTGACACTGGGAGATTGGCATGTTTCTTTTTCTCCCAGTTCACAAGGCGTTCCTCTGGTAAAAGCAAGGGCTTTGCAAAGCGAAGTACCGTGAAGGCGAGAAGGGGATTTTCTGCAGCTCCTTCAGAGTACATCCCTCTTTCTCCACCATCTCTCTAAAGGGAAGAAATGATCTTCCTACTGTAACTTCGTCCTTGCCTCATCTTCAGGCATCTCTGACTGTCGTTGATCTAAAGTGGAAGAGAAAGCCCTGGGGTGCTGGGCTTTGTCACCTCCTGTCCATTCAGTCTATTGAGGGGGAGACCAGAATGGTCTTCTAGGATTGGGGTTCTGGGGATGGGCTAAACCTGCCACAGAAGTTACTACCTGGTTCCTTAGCCACCAAGATTTGTACCCTACCCCACCCCTCACCCCCCCGCCCGATGGTGCCAGTGGCTGTGTCTGAAGCCAGCTGGAAGGGTTTATGGCTGAGATGTCCTTCTCAGGGTAGCTACTGTAAGAGAGAGGGTTTCAGAGCTTTGGTGTGAGGGACCACCCACAAGTGTGCTGAATCAGCTCAGCCCTCCCAGAGGCTTGGGAAATCACTCCAGGGCTGTAGCTTCAGGTTCTTTCAAGGCATGTGCTCATTTAGTGTTCGTATCTTGCCCCCTTTTAATCAGGGAGACAGTGGATCTTTCCCTGTCTCTGCTCATGATGATAGCTGTCCCCGGCCATGGAGAAGCCATGGTGTAACTCTAATGCCCGCTTGGCATTCTGTCTCCTGAGGCTGATGTAACTAGCCTGTGGGTGGCAAGCAGCTCTGGTTCTCTGCTAGAGACGGGCTTACCGCAGTACCGTCTGACCTTCCTGAGCTGGGGACACGATCTCTTTTAAAGCCACATTTCTCCTGGATTCTGCCTCCTCTCCTGGGAATCCTGGCACTTCTTGCATGCTGTTCTTAGCTTCCCCACTCAGTCACACCCGCCATGTGCATCTCCAGCAAAGGCACGTTGGATTTCTTTAAAGTTTCTGGAGAGGGTTCCTAGCACAAGCACGCACACCAGGGGCGTCACACATGCTCTTTTGGAAGGATGGCTACTGCGCTCCTGTCTGCACGCTGCCTGGGCCGTGGACTCGACATCTGTCACAGACACAACCTTGCCGTGTCCCTCTCAGCTTCCTAAACCTCTGATCTATAACATAAATTTAGAAACAGGAGTGATTCCAGCCTGAGTTCTGACAATCTTATTTTCATACTTCTCAAAACACGTCCAAGAAATGTTCTTCAGGTAAGTTCTCTGCTGGGCAAGGAGAGGTTTGTCTATGGGCCCCGCTGCGACTCGGTGCTGTTGAGCACACGGAAAGGCCTGCTGGAGTAACCGCTGGCTAGCGCTTCCTCCAGCGCGGATTCTTTAATAGCTTCTAGATACATCCAAAGCATAAACTCTTTATCTGCAAATTCCTCCACAGAGGGGCTGAAGGTAAATAGTATCCTGGAGGACAAAGGTCAAGTGTGGGGGAGAGAGCTCTGTGGAGGTCACCAGAGGGCAGGGTAAGTGTGAATTGTCATTTTGGAGACTTTTTTTTGCTCTCCAGGAAAGCAACCACCGGCCATGAGTGTCTACTGAGCACCTGAAATGAGTCTGATTTTCACTGAGATGTGCAGTCAGCTTCGCCATGTCTTGGACACGGGATGGGAGAGAGATGCATGATTATGTTGTTTGAAGCACAAGGCTCTGACTATATCTGACTATATCTTGAAATATATCATGTGCTAATTTCATGTTTAATATGTTTTAGAGATTTTAAAAAAGTTTAAAATTGTGTACCCACATGTGTGTATGTGTGCATGTGTGTACCTGTGCATGTATGTCTGCAGTTGGGCTTGTGTATGTGTGTGCTGGTGTCCTTGGAGGAGGCAGAGATGTTGGTCACCCCAGAGCAGGGCTGACTGGAGGGTATGAGCTATTGGGGCTAGAACTCAGCAAAAGCATATGCGCTCTTAATCCCTAAGCCATCTCTTTAGCCCGCATCTAATTCTTTTAGGTATACACACTGGAGAATTTGATATGCACGAGGCTGACCTCCTGTCTGCAGCCCTGGGGCTCTTATAGGTACCAGGATTCAATCAGGCCCACTACTGGCATTTTGGAGACAGAATGGATGCAAATGGGGGATCAAGCTTCTGGCTTACGTTGGAAGAAAAACCATGTAAATGTGATCAGTACGTATCACACAATGACTCTCTCCTCTCTTGTCCTACCCTTGGATCTAGGGATCGTGAGTTTGATTTGAGTTTGTTCCTTTCCAGTCTTGTTCCTCTTGAGCCCAAAGGTCAGGCCTCACACAGTGTCTGTCTGTCAGCACCCCACCCTCTTAAATCTGAAAGATGTGGGTTAAGGGACTGGTGATGCATTTAACTAATTATTCCTTATCAAAAAAAAAGAAAAGAAAAAAAAGAAAAGAAATCGGGAGGCAGCTATTGGGGTAAGAACCTGAGTGACCAGAGATGCTGCGGGGAAGCCGCCAGTGATTTACTACCCCTTTGGTTCCTTCCTCCAAAAAGGCCGAGATCCTCTCTACGTCCTGCCTTACTACTTCCTCAGTCCTTCAAAACCTCAATGGTTAATTTTGGTCAGCTAGTGGCCAACTCTGCCGTCTGATTCAAAACAAATTTTATTGTCAGGATGCAATCAAAGTATCACACACCAGACGGGTGAGATGGCTGGGCAGGAAACGTACTCGGTGTGCACATCTGGTGAGCCGAGTTCGATTCCCAGAACCTGCACAGAGAGCCAGTCGTGGTGGGGCCTGTCTATAATTCCAACACTCCTACGGTGAGGTAGGAGGCAGAGACATGGAATGGGCTGGAAGCTCATTGGGTAGCTAGCCTGGAGAACACAGCATGGCGGAAACAAGAGAGACCTTGTCACGGCAGGGTGGAAGGAGAGAAGTAACTCCTGGAAGTCGTCACCTCCTCTCGTGTGTTGTTGCACTCCCGTGCCCACATTCACACACACATTCACACGCCCGCATTCACACACACGTTCACATGCCCGCATTCACACACACACACACATTCACACACGTCGCCTGGCTTTCCAGGAAGAGCCTCAAAATTACAAGATGGCTGTCACTATTGCTGAGCTATCTGTGCCTCCCAGGATCTTTTACACACACTCTGCCCCTCCTGGGAATGACCTTTATGGGCGCATCTGTCTCTTCTTGTTTTGTCTTCCTATTGGGTTTGGCTCATGGGAGACACAGGTGGGGAACTTGGAGTAGGAGAGGAATGGGGCAATCCTCTTAGGACTTTGGCTGGATTGAAATGGACTCCATTCTTCTCCCCATGACCGGGTTCTACCTGGAGACTCCTCTTGTATTGATCTGTTTTCTCCTCTGGTCCCCTTCAACTCAGAGCTGTGATGGGCCCAGCTGTGCCAGCCATGGGTACCGCTCCACATGTCCTAGGTTGCTTTCTGTTTCTCTGATGACCGCTACAACCAAAAGTAACTTGTGGAGGAAAAGGTTTATTTACTTCATCTTACAGCTTACAGTCCATCATCAAGGGAAGTCTGCTGTGATATTGTGTTTGTGTTCTGGCAAATAAAGCTTGCCTGGAGAACAGAGGGTGGAAGCCATTAGTTAATCATAGATGTCTGGAGGTCTGTACAGACAGACAGGAAGTGATAAGGCAAGGAGGAGACAGGCTCTCATCTTTTTTTGGTCTGAGAAGTCAGAGAGGTAAGAGTTACTGTGTCTGGTCTTTTCCTTCTCTGATCTTTCAGCTTTTACCCCAATATCTGGCTCCAGGATATTATTCTTAAGACTAATTAGGATCACATATAGAAGTCAATACAGGAACTTAAGCAGGGAGCATGGGGAGATTGTTCTTCCTAGGCCACTCAGTTTGCCTTCATATGCAACCTAGCCTGCCTGCCTGCGGTTTTCCATGCCCACAGTGGCTTTGGCTTTCTCACGACTACCAAGAAAATGTCCACAGACTTGCCTACAGGTCACTCTGATGGAGGCAATTCCTCAGTTGAGGCTCGCTCTTCACAAATGATCCAGGCCTGTGTCAAGCAGACATAAAACCAGCCAGCACACCGCCCCCGGCTGCCCTCCCCCAGCTGCCCTCCCCTGGCCTTACCCACGCTGCCCTCCCCAGGCTGCCCTCCCCTGGCTGCCCTCTTTCCCCTGGCCTTACCCACGCTGCTGTTGAATCTCTTCTAACTACCCTCTATTTCCATCTGTGTCTGCAGAGCTCGGAGTCCAAGCTCTTCCACTTTGCAAATCCCTCTGCATAACCGTGGGTGGCTGCAGCTCAGAAGCCGACGGTATCTTTGGTGCCCAGCTTTCCCCCACCGTGAATAGACACTGACTCTCACAGCTTTCTTCTCCTAAATGCTTTTCCCTGTGGACTCTTTAACTGAACTGTTTGGATTGTAGAGATAAATGATAAACAAAACCCAACTGTATAAGTTGATATTGAAGTCATATAACTTGTTATAGAATGCCTGACACTGAGTGCTTAAAATGCAAAGAGGCTTCCTCATTCCACAGTTGTGGAGGTCCAAGGGCATGATACCAGCATCACTGTGGCTCTTGTGAGAACTTTATAACAGATGAAAACATGGTGGGGTACAGGAGCCGCAGCTAGTGTGTGCATGTGGGGAGGCTTACTTGTTTATACTAATCTTAGGGGAGTGAACCAGATTCTTCTAATAATGACATCAATTACTTTTGAACCTATCAGGTCCCTGAGCAGTGAGTGACCTGATGGCGGCTGTTAGTCCCTACATTTTAAAGGCTCTATATTACCTATAATTCTTTTGCGCTGAAGACTGAGTTTCCAAAACATGAAATCTTGGGGATACCTCAAATCGCATCCAGGCCACACCACCAGACAAACGAGGAAAGCAAAGTTCGTTCGTCTGGATCCAGCTGCTACAGGAAAACCACCGTTATCACCGAACTTAGCAAGATGCTCAGGAGGGCAGGGGATTAGGAAGGCTGCAGGGAGGACCGAAGGCTTCAGGTGTGTCCTGATGGAAGCTGTCACCATGGGAGCTGCTGTGGATTATTAGACGTGAGCACCTACATGACTGGATGGGGATATATGTGGGCTTCTGGGAAGCTGTCAATCAATTTTTGGTCATCTTAGGTCGCTTATTACTGCTGCGTTTCCTTGATTACTACTGGGCTAGAAGTGTTTTGTCCTTCGAGTCTGACTTAGAGATGATTGGCTTCCTGAGCTGCCTGTTTAGAAAAGGGGTTGGCCTCCTAGGTAAGTGGCCACAGGCTGTGGGCCCAAATACCATTTTTCTATATGGTCTGGCTATGCTCTGTTTGGCTATTCAGTCTCTCAGGTCATTGCCAACTTCTATAAGCAACAATTTTGATGTTGTTCTGGGT
>LOJH01065138.1:0-20613 GCA_001685095.1 Ellobius talpinus
ATATATATATATATATATATATATATATATATATATATATATATATATGAAAATTTCAATGTGCACACCCAAGTGGCAAACACTATGTGACCCAGGAAGTGTTAGAGCCATACTGATATGAAGAAATTAATACTATGTAATCACTTTCTAAAAGGTGTTTAATATTGACTCAGAGTCCTAGTGAACATGAGAGCATTCTTCAAATAACCCTCATACAAGGCTCCAACCTTCAATGATTGCTGAAATGGTAATAATTAGTCAGACCCTTTGAGAGGGCCTAAAATGCTATGCACTCCCAAGTGATCAGTATTAAACAGAAATGAACACTACATGTACTCAGAAGGTTGCTTTATTTTTTAATCTTCATCTATCATCTATCTTTCTCTTTGTCTACCTAACTACCTATCTATATATCATCAATCTATCATCTATGTATATCTCTCTATCTATCATCTATCCATCCTTCTGTCTCCCTATGTGTTTATAACAACAATGATTAAAGAAATAATGATTTATAAAAAGAGGACATGATTTTGGGAGGAAATGGAAAGGTGATACAGGAGGACCTGAAGGAAGATAAGAATATGCAGAATAATATTAACTATGACAGTTTTTTATTTTTTTTTCATGAGATTAAAAAAAGGGTAAATGGCAAAACAATAAATTAAAATTAAAAAGAAAGTCCAGAATGAAGTATGTAGGAAATTGGCAATCACTTGTTCTTTCATTTTCAGGCTTTTAAAGGTTGAAATCTCTCTAACTGTTGTCACTTGGTAGCAGGATAATAACTGTGAAGTGGGCTAGTCTTCTTTATAAAACTAAAGCTGTTAGAGGCAGGCAGATCTCTGTGAGTTTGAGGCCACCCTGGTTTACAGAGAGAGTTTCAGGACTGGTTCCATAGATACTAGGAAACCCTGTGTTGAAAAATAAACAACAACATATAAAAAACATACAAGAAATAAATTGTGTCACAGCATTGAGTGTAAGTCTGAGAAAATAAGTTGTTTGCTTAGGGAAACTGCCACAATGCATTAGACATCTATGCTTGTATCTTTGCAAAACCCCAGTAAGAGAAATACTCACTGTGTTCACTGATTGTAATTAGGGATTAAATGCAATACTGAGCCAAAAATTAGTAGTGTGCTCTTTGCTTTGCAATTCATAATACCTAAAGTATTTTAAGTTCAATATATTATCTAACAAAATATTATAAAGTTGATTACAAGAGTTTCACATTAAAATAATCTATTACAGTTTAATCAGAAGGTATTTATTCATTGGGAGATAAAAATATTAACCCTTTATGATTCTGCAACATGAGAAAACTCTTTGGGAAACAGACCAGCTTGCAATACCAATAGGAAACATGTATATCTCAATGAAGTTAAACAAGCTCAAAATAATACTTAGCATATGACACATTGAACAGTAGAATGCATATCTTTTATTTAAATTCTTGGTATAAATGTATATTGCCTCCCATGGGAACATAAATGTTTGCTGTTAAAATTGTTCACTGTTAAATTTCACGAGATTTCAAAAAAACGTTTTTTGAAATTGCTTTTATGAGACTATCCCTTTCTCTCTCTTGGCAATGACATGTCTTTCTTCATATTCAGGACAATGCTTGCTGTCTTGGTAGGATTACTATTGGTGTGATAAAATTTCATGACCACAAGCACCATGGGGAGGAAAGGGGCTTGTTTCACCCACCATTCATCTGCAGAAGCACTGAGAGCAGGAATTCAAGCAGGGCAGAGCCCTGGAAGCAGCTGCTGACGCAGAGGCCATGGAGGAGCAAGTGCTGCTTACTGGCTTTCTCATTGTGGCTTTCTCAGTCTGCTTTCTTAGAGAACCTTGGGCAAAGAGGCCAGGTTGCCACCACCCACAATAGAGTGTGCAGCCCTCCATGTATCACTAATAAAGTGTCATACACCCAGACCGTATGAAGGCATTTTCTTCATTCTCTCCCTCTGTTCTCGATGACTCTAATTTGAGTCAACTGGAAGAGAATTAAGCAGCACATGAGGTATTATTGTGTTTTCCCCTAAGATGTGAAAATTGAAGGACGTTTTACTTTTGATCAAGGGTTCAAACACAACAGTCAGTGGAGGGATATTCTATATCACAAATAGCAACAGCTTTATTTGTAAGTCAGAATGTATCTACATCATAAATTATAACCAAAAAGTAAATTATTCTCAAAAGTATTAAGAAAATTTAGTCATGATATCAACTAAATAGCACTAATTTTATTTCATTTTTTTAAATATTTTTGTAATTTTATCTTTAAGTATTTGCTATGATTTGACTGTGTCTTGTAAATCTAAGGATTAGTAGAATTTTTCTTTAATTAGTGTGTTTATGATGTTAATGTTGGGTCCTTCTGGCAGTAATTTAAATTAGAGGATGTCACACCAGCACACCCAGTAGAGAGACCAGTGGTCTAACAAATGAGGCAGCAAGCAGAGCCAGGCTGCATAAGTCTGTGTTTCCATCGACTTTGGGGTTTAACAGAAAATGTTACAGTTTCAAGACCTGGCTGGGCTACAGCGTGAACTTAAAGCCAATCTGTGCAGCTTATTGAGACTCATCTAGTAAAAATTTAAAGGTGATCTATTCCGAATGCACTGGGGATATAATGTGACTATAAGAGTTGACTTAAAATATGCAAGGCCCTACATTCTATCTCCAGAAACTGGTGAAAGAGAAGCAGGAAGGGAGAGAGAGAGGAAGATGAAAGAGAGAAGGAGATGGAGAAGTAGAGGGAGAGAGCGAGAGAAAGCATGGAGACATTCTTCCTCAGCGTGTGATACCCTGAATGACTTTTGCAACATGAGGTCTCCATTGCCCAGCTGCTTCATGTACCCCATTTACAAATCACAGATTTATGCACTAAGAAACGTCTACCCCTTAGGAACATATCTCATTTGTTTCTGAATGGAAAACAGAATAAGACTATATTCATCTTCACACATTTTATCTCAAGAAAATAACATGATTTTTAATGTCTCACTTACAAATATGAATATTTCTACAACTACTAATATTTGAAGCTATTAATATTTTGATAGAACTAAAAAAGTAACAGCATGCTGATTTTATAGGCAATATTTTCAACACTCAGGGGAACAACTTTTTTTAAAAAAGAGTGAATTTAAAGATACTTTATTTTAAGACATACATCAAATCAAATATTTCGTGATTTTTAAACATGTTGCTTCAAAATTTGTAACTGCATTGGACCTCTCAAACACGGTGCTATGTTTATAAATTTTATTAGCAATGTAAAAGAAGAGTATTTGACCATTATTCCAGAAATAAGACTTTGTCTAAATATATATTTATTATTATCTTACACATGCTATCTCAAAAAATAGATTGTAATAAAAATTAGTTGTTTCAAATAACTAATTTATATACTTTCTAGTAGAAGGAATAGTGAAAATAATAGGTGGGTGTTACCTAAACAAAACCTAAATAAATCCTATATGAACTGAAAGCATTTAACTTAAAGATTAGACTAAGATATTTTGTGTTTTCTTAACTAGAGTTTTAGAGACACCATTGGAAACTGTAGTCATTATAATATAAACAACATCACCACGACTGAGGATTGTTTCTGGAGTTTATCTGGAAATCACAAACTGAAAAGGTATTAGCCGTAAAGGAAAAACACCAAAAAAGAAGTAAATTATTTAAACAATTATATAAAATCGTAAGATGTCTGAAATACCTTCTCTAAAGAAAATTATAAAAGTCAATTTGTCATTGAAAAGTGTACTGAATAGCAGATAAATCTTCATGGTCATACAAAGGATAGTATTTTATAATTTGTTAGTATAAATTATTACTCTAACTTCTTAACTAAAGCATTTAGTATAGATTTTTTTGTCATTCCAGACAATGACATCAATATTCTGACTTGAAGAAGAGTTCTAATGATTCATACTTAAGAATCAAGTTTGCTATAGGATACTGGTAACTACCCTGATGTAATTGAGGCTCAAACACGGTCAAATCTTCTTGACTTCATAATAATTTACAAGTGCCTTTTCGTATTTCTTAATATAATAGTTTCCTTTCATCTTTAACATAAGAGGTACATTATGACTCTTACATTTAACCAGAAATGTTTTCTCTGAAGGTCATAATTAAATTTATCTTTGAGTCCTCTATTGTTTCTGTCTCCCACTCCGCTCATTTTCTGAGTTTGTACAGTTCCTTATGCATTGATGACCCACTGAGTTGGTGGTTCCCATGAGATAGGATTGCGGGATTTTCATTTCATGGATATTGGGTTTTGCCTCTGCTTAGCACCCAAATAGCTCCCTCTTGAACTATTTAAAATTAATGTTCCTGTTTGGATTTTCATGGGTTTTAGCAAGAAATGTTCTCAAGGCCCACGTCACTGTGGGCTCAAGCTTGTGTTTACTAATTCTTTTTAAAAAAGTACTCTCTACAGAAACCTCTGCTGATAAATGCCACTTTCTGTGTTGTACATGAAGGTTGCTTCCCTCAGAGGAGGGAATCATTTTCCCACAGAGGCCATTTCTTCAGAAGTCTTTGACCTTGTAGGGTGTCCAGAGAGAAAAGACTAGGCAGGACAGCTTTCTTTCTGTCCTGAACTCTTAGATGACAAACTCATGTGTTTGGTCACTCATGTGAATCTTAGATGCCTAAACTACACACAACAGACAATAAGGGTAAGTATGCCTTTTCCTGTTGATACATTCCATTAGTCCGGGCTCGGCTTCCATGGCTTGAAACTTTTCTCTGGAAAGCAGTCAACTTTAACGTTTTCTCTCTCTCTCTCTCTCTCTCTCTCTCTCGTAATTCTTCCTCCATTCACAGTTATCTTTAAATTCAATGAATTATTTTTCACACACACACACACACACTTGCAGTGGAATTGCTAATTTTGCCATCATTTGTCTCTAGTGAAATTAGTAATTTCTACAACCTCAGAGAAGAATCACTATTTTTTTTCACGTATTGGCTGACATATTAGATTCAATGACTCCTAATTTTATTCTAATTATTGTTGTGGGAACTTCTTCAGCTTATATCTTTTAAGATACTGGCCCACTTCGGGCATGGTCTCATATACTAGAAAAGCAGATAAAAGTGTACCTGACCCACCTTGCTGTTGGATTCGGTTCCAATTCCCAGTGTATGCGGAGGACTGTGAATCGCTACCCTTGCTGTGAGTTTATCCCAAATAAATAAAGCTTTGTTATACTCCATTCCATGTTATTGTGGAACTCTTTGGTACAAATACAGATTATATTGATTAAAGAACCTCCAGTTATTTGACTGCCTACCTGTTTCATAGCTAAGAACATGGTAACTTTACTAATGTGAACATATCCTGAGAGTCAAGCAGCAGTTAGATCTATAGATTTGTCAGATGCTAGAAATTAAAACTATTACCTATGAAGGTTAATTAGATGTTATGACTCACTCCCTATCATGCTTTGACCACATATTTTGAAGTTAAAGATTTTATATTCAAAGTAACATCTTTTGGAAATCAGTGAATCTTCATTTCAACTTTATGAGAGGAATGGTCATAAAGTAGAATCCTCATGCTTTCCCTACTCTGGTATTATTAATATAAAATGAACAAGTGTTAATTTTGTTTAGACATTTGTTTACCTATAAAATATATTTTTGGAATTTCAAAGATATTTTGACATAAACATAATTATAACATAATAGTTTTATTGCATTATTTAATATATTATTTCAGACAAGAATGCTTAAAATGAATTTCTATAGCACATTTCAGCTATATGTCACTGTAAGCTATCATGGCATGTAAGAGGCTTCCAGAAATAATACAACATATAGCAACATGTATCCTTTTTGACCAGGATCTTCTATCACCCCTTCTACTCTCTCTTCAAGTTCTTTGTCTAGTTCTGTGAAAAATGTAATTGCAATTTTGATGAGTATCCCATTGAATTTAGAGGACATTTTCACAAATACAATAATTTTCAAAATCAGTATTTTAAGATTTTATGAGCATGGAAAGTCTTTCTATCTTCTGGAGTATTCTGTAATTATTCTTCTCGGTGTTTTTAAAAGCTTTCATTGTAGAAGTATTTCATTTCTTTGGTTACATTTCCTAACAGACATATCATTTAGTGCTTTGTGATGGGATTATAAATGAATTTTTTTCTTGACATCTTTGTTGCTACCTAGAAAATCTAAGAGTTTTAAAACTTTGAAATTGTATTCTTCTGGATTTCAGTATGACTTTTTAGCTCTATGAATATCCTGATTTAGTTTTAAGCATAGGAAGTTGCAACTTCCAAATAGAAGCAATTTCATTTCTTCCTTCCTATTTATACTTCCTTTTTTTCTTTAAGAATTTACTCAACATGAATAATAAAAAAAGAAAGAGTGGATACCTTTGACACTTTCACAGTTTTAGAAGAAATGCTTTAGTTTTCTCCAATTTTTCATAATTGTGGCTCCAAATTTGACACATGTAGCCTTTATTATCTTGACCTGTGTTCCTCCTGTTCATGCTTTCATCTGGTCTTCCTCAGGAAAGTAACGTCTAACTAAGTGCTTTTCTGTGTCTGTGGGAATACTGTAAATGTCTGTCTTGAAAACTGCTTAATTGTTTTTGTTACATTAATTGATATGTGTATGTTGAAATGAGCTTGAATTTCTGGAATGAAAGCAATCAGGTCATAGTGTATAATATTCTTAATATATTCTTGAGTTAGGTTTGTAATCATGTTAGTCAGAACTTTTAGGTCTGTGTGTTTTTGGTTTTGTTTGTTTTGTTGGTTTTGGAACCTGTCCTGAGACTAGCTCTTGTAGACCAGGCTGGCCTCAAACTCATAGAGATCCGCATGCCTCCTGCCTTCCGATTACTGGTATTAAAGGCATGTGCCACTACCACCTGACCTATGACTCTGTTTTATCAGAAGAAATATCTACAGTTTTCTCTTATTGTTGTGTCTTTATGTGGTTTTTATATCATGGCAATACCAGCATCATAAAGTGAACTTGGGTAGCTTTTGGCCTCTTTCTATTTTATACAATTTGAGAAATCTTAGTGTTAATGCTCTCTTAAACTTCTGGATATCCATTGCCTTACTAATTTAGTAAATGAAATATTATTTATTTATTATTGTTTCATTATTGTTCCTTGTTATATATCTTATATAAATATGATTTAATTGTGGTTGTTATATGGTCATTTATTCAACCATCTTTTTTAGATTTTCTGTATTTGGAAATATGAGATTTTGTACAATCTCTACTAATTTTGTGAATTTCATGGGTATCTGGTGTATTGTCAACTTTAAATCTCTAATTCTATGAATTAGTGCTTCTTTTTCATTTGTTTAGTTTGGCTAGGCAGTTGCTTGATGGCAAAAATGCATTGTTTGTTTTATAAATGAATTATTTGTCTGATAATTCTCTGATTTTTCAATGTAAGCAGTAACTTCTATATATTTTTTGGAATTAAAATCTTTATCATATCCCAAAGTTTATGAAAAGTTGTGTTTTCACTTGAATCAAGAAAACTGAAGTTTCTCCCATGATTTGTTCAATGCCAGCATTGCTTAATTTCTGTAGCTCCTATGTTTTATCTTTCTATTGATTTCCAGGCTCATTCAGTCAATATCTACTAAAAGTTAAAAAGAAAAATCTTTTGATTCTCTTGAGTGTGTTAAGAGTTTTGTGGCATTAAATATTATACACTCAAAAAGGTTCCACAGAGTACTGAGAATAATGTATATTTGGTAGGTATTAGGTAGACCATATGTACATATCTATTAAGACTTAAATCTATGACTCACTATAATTTTGAAGTCAATACATTGCATTTTGGTCTCAATGGTCTCTATTTGTGAAAGTTGTTTTTATAAACCACCCACTGTTACTGTACTAGGAGCTGTGTATTTGTAGATGTTCATAGTTGGGGTATTGTGTTGTTTATTTGTTTTCAATAAAATATAGAACCTCAATATTTGGAACACATACTTTTACACTTGTTATAATTTGGCTGATTTTCTCCTTTTATTAGTATATAGATCTTCTGATGAATTTTAGAAGGAAGATTGATTCATTAGAAATAAATATATAACCTTGGCTCTTGCAGGCTTTTTATTTACTTCATAGATTGGCATTCATCTTTTCCCTTGGAGTCAGTATTTTTTTTGCTAGTGAAGTGTTTTTTTTATAGACTCTAAAACATTGAATTGCGTTTTATTCAATTCAGTCAACTAATTGGTGTTTATTCATTAGACTGGAGAATTAAGAGTATTTTCATTTAGGATTAGTACTGGGATGTTTGTAAATACCTATGGGATTACGGCTCATTTTTCTGGCTTAGTGGATTTCTTAGTTCAGTGTTACTATTAAGGTTTCAATCATTTACTGTGATGGAAGTGTTGATGGACACCTTCCTATTGCCCTTTTGTTTATCCTTTCATCTGATAAATTTGTTCTTCCCTGAGTCTTTGTGGTTATGGTTTTACTTTTCTTCATGTTAAGGGTTTCTTCATGTATTTTTTGCACTGCTGGGTTTTGGAAGGGGATAGTGATTAATTTCTTTACTGTGTACCTGTTATGAAATACCCTTATTTCTCTCCTGTTTTGAAAGATTACCATGCTGAATTTAGCAATCTTAGTTGAGAATTATTTATTTTAGTCATTATAAGAAAGGAAATATTTTTCTATTATATATTTTTAAAGAGTGTCTTTATTTATAATTTGGATAGATTAACACTCACATGATATTGAGAGTTTGTTCACTGGCTGTTCTAAGAATTCTCAGTGTCTCATTTACTTGTCTATTTATTTTTCTTGATTTTTGGAATTTCCTGAAATAATTGAATTGATGTATTTCTATGTGTTTAGCTTTCATCTCAGGTCTTTCTTCTTTCTCAATTTTTGATGTTTCTTCTTTCTCAATTATTAGATATTTTGGTGTTGCTCTTGATACTGTTGTTTTTTATGGGTTTTGAATGTAGTATTGACTTAAATTTACCTGCCATATTAGACACTTATTCTCCTGTCTTACCTAGTCCATGGTAAGTCTATAGCTTTACATTGAATTTAGTTGTTTTTTTTAAATCTCATATTGCTGGAGGTTGTGGGAGTATGCAAGCAACAACTAATATTCAACAGGTCAACCCTACCAGATGAATAATTCTCTGATGGGGACCTCATTTGAAAAAGACAGTGAGTTCACTGAGTGTAAATGACCAGTTGTTTCTGTCTATAGCTTTTCTTATGTTCCAATATGGGTATTTTTCCCACTGCTTGTGTGTTTATTTCATGAAAATATTCTATCTACTGGGCACACATATACCTGTGGATGGTTAGGAAGATGATTTGTCCATAAATGTATAATTTGTGAAGAAATGTAACAGAGTAGAGAGGAGTGTATAGAAGAGAATTGTGTGGAGAAAAAACATATATCTGTATGTAAAGAGATGTAACTGTGTAGAGAGATTGCTAAGAAGGAAAGATTATTTAAGTTGAAGTAAAAGAGATGGTTACCATCAAGAAAGTTTGCTTGTTCCTATTTTCTTAAGTTACTATTAGAAAATGTCTGTTTCCTTATTTACAGCTTAGATAGAAAAGTCCTGCCCTATAATTGAGAATAGTTTTTTTCTAAAGCCTAACTACTCTGTAGGCCTCCATTTTGCTATGCTGGGTATAGTCCTGGGAGCTGGCCTCCCAGGCTGTGGTATCATATTCCTATTTTATCACCTTTCTCATTTCTCTATCATATTTCTCTTTCTCTATCATATTTCTCAATCATGATGCTGAGTTTATTCCATATGTTGCTTATTGAATATCATTATCTTAATAATATCTTTAGATAATTCATTTTTTCCTGCTAGAATTCATGGATTATTTGCAAAAGTGCAGTTTTAATTATTTGTCTAGCATTTCCACTGCCAGTATCTTTGGAGTAAATGATTGAGAAGTTACCTCATTATGTTTCCATATCACGGCATGCATATTTGTTTATTTTGAAGTACCTTCAATATTTACACTGAGATCTTCTTAGTGAGTAGCCTAATGATCAGCATGATCAAAAATACTACGCAATGAGGAGAGAACAAAATTCTACACTAAACTTAATAAGATACAGAAATACTGATGGGGAAGCTCAGTTAACCAATCATACCCAGTTAAGGCCTGGCTACCTGGAGCCCAGGAAGAAAAATGGAGAGGGACCAGGTGCAGGCTCTCTCGCTGGGCATTCCCCACCTGACAGAGGAAGTTGAGTTTCCCATTCTTGTGGCGTGAGTGTTCCCATTATAACAATTAAAAATATAATTGTTATCCTTAAGCTGGCCTGGTTATTTCCCGTATAGAGCTAATTCGCAATGCTTGGCACCCTTTGAATATGGTATGTCATTTACACTAGGCCCTAGCCAAAGTTGGTTGCTACAACATTGCGAATGAGACTTTCGGTGATTGCCCAGGTAGCCAGTTGTCTCTGTCATTTGTTGCACATTTTGGNATTATAACAATTAAAAATATAATTGTTATCCTTAAGCTGGCCTGGTTATTTCCCGTATAGAGCTAATTCGCAATGCTTGGCACCCTTTGAATATGGTATGTCATTTACACTAGGCCCTAGCCAAAGTTGGTTGCTACAACATTGCGAATGAGACTTTCGGTGATTGCCCAGGTAGCCAGTTGTCTCTGTCATTTGTTGCACATTTTGGAAGTTTCTCGATTGCACTTCCTGTTTACTCAAGTAATATTGTTTCCCTTCTCAGATCTTTGATATGGTTGAAGATTAGATAGTTGTAGTAACCTTCCTCATGATTTTGCCAAGCTTAATTTCAATGTAAGATTTAGATTGCTTGAAATAGAATGTTTGGTAAAACTTTTGTTATGTATTCCTTGCTTAATATTGTTTATTGCTTGTAATTTTATATTTGATTTCTGTTCCTATTGTATATAGTCGTATTGAGTTTGGATAGATCTTATTTGGACAAAAGGGGAGATGATGGGGAAGCTCTGTTAACCAATCACACCCAGTTAAGGCCTGGCTACCTGGAGCCCAGGAGGAAAAAAGGGACCAGTGCGTGCAAGCTCTCCCACTGGGCAATCCCTGCCGGACAGAATAAGTTGGGCTTCCCATTGTTGTGGCATGAGTTTTCCCATTATAACAATTAAAAATGTAATTGTTATCCTTAAGCTGGCCTGGTTATTACCCGTATCGAACTAATTTGCGACAAAATACACTTAAATTTGATTAGAACCCAATATCATACCACCAATGATCACAGAACAAAAATGTCAAAAATTGTAAAACTGTGTCATATATAAATAGTAGTTGAATCAGTTAAAGGGGGTAAAAAAGGAAAGGGGAAACAGATTAAACAAGATTAAATATGATTTGGGATTCCCTTCTGTATGCAATGAATAGGTTTTATTATAATTAGTTAATAAAGTAGCTGCTTTGGCTTTTGGCAGGGCAGAATATAAGTTGGCTGGAAAACAAAGCTGAATGTAGGGAGAAAGAAGGCGGAGTCATGGCGATGCCATGTAGCTGCCAAAGGAGTATACCTGAGCCATTAGTCAAACATTGTTTCAAATAATATAGTTTTGTGTAGTTATTCAGGTCTGGGTGGCCAGGAAACTAAAAATCAGTACCATTTATATAACTAAAAGAAAGAATTGAAAAGGCTATTGGAATATAATGGTAGGAAAAACATAGCAATATATAAAATATAGATATATAAAAATAAATGAGACAGATAGGATGTTAGATCAAACAGTAAATTCCTTGCCATGCAAATACATATACCTCACTTTGAGCTTTAAAATATATGTAAAAGGGCAAGCCTTGCCTTGTGGTGAGATATAATTCCAGCAATTGGGAGGTAGAAATAGGTGGATATCTAGGGCTGTAAGTAAGGAATAGTAGCTACAGAGTTCTCAGTCTCTACAGCAGTAAACCTGGTGGGATATCAGGATCCAAAGTGTTATCAAATACCTGCAGACTTGAAGTTGAGCTCTACCAGATGTTAAAGGTAATAGGAGGTGATAAGATCTGCATTAAATCATATAGGAAGGGACTTGCTCCTCTTGTACACTTCATTGTTTGAGTAAACCGCAGCCATATTTTTTTCTTTCAATTGACTTTCCCTCCTGCTCTTCACCAATGTATCTGGAACCTGCCTTTAGATTGGCTTTAGAATCTCTAAAATGAATTCTGTGTTCTCACGTCCTCATTTAACTCAGTTTGGAAGAATAAGTTTCTGTTCAAAATGTCATCTTGCCACAACTTTCTGAGACATGGACTGTGCTGTAGTGGTTCATGGTTGACCTTTACATTCAGAGCATCATTGTCTCCCAAAATGTCCCAGCTGGAATAAGGCTTGCTTGAGAGGTGTGCTATTTACTATTTGGATAAGATAGTGAGTCACTGCTCACCAAGACTATCTAGTTTACCTTTCTCATGAGGCTTCTGCCTGTCCTTCTTGAGTGTGATTGTCAGTGGAACCCTGTGCTGTTTAAATCTTTGTGTGCTTTGCTCTTTTGTTTCTTAGGCATTTTACAGCTGTCCTCTAATTCCCTATGAATTTTTGGATGTGTTTTTCTTTGTTGGAATGTCCTTCTTTTGTTATCCTGTCAATTATATTTTCTTTCCATGACAAAGAAAGTGTTTCCCATCCACAGTGCGCCTAAAAGTTTTTTTCACAGTTTGTGTTCCTTTAATAGATGTAACAGGGCTAGTATGAGAACCATACTAACGTTATTTTAGTGCGTCTTTGTAGACACTGATTTAACTTTTAGATTTAAGTATTTTCTATTTCACTACTTTCAAGTCCATATGTCAAATTTCCTCCTGCATCTCCAACATGCCTATTTTACACTAATTTGGTGACTACATTAAAATGAAGACCTATATATCTCTTATTTTTACTTACGTTGATTTATGAACCTTAACTAAAATACACTTTCTTTTCTCCCCTACTTTCTTTTTTGTTGTTGTTGATTTGGTTTTGTTTGTTTGTTATGGTTTTCATTTGTTTGTCTGTTTTTGAAGACAAGGTTTCTCGTGTAATCTTGGTTGTCCTGGAATTTACTCTGTAGACCAGGCTGACCTCTAACACAGAGATTAACCTGCCTTTGTCTTCCAAGCACTGGTATTAACGGTGAGCACCACATCTGCCCAGAAGAAAATATATTTTGAAATGAAGAAAAGAGCTTTGTTCCTCATTGAAATTTTTTTACTATGTTTGTATTTTCTATAGCTTTATATTGGATTTTACATACATGCAGTTCTATTCATAATTTTCTTTTATGTTAATTCTTAATTTGCCTATCCAATGTGGAATAATATGTCTTACTGATTCTTTTGTAACCTCCTTCTACTTTTTGTAAAATAAGAAATTGATTAAAAAATAAGAATTAAATAAAGGTAACATCTTTGTGCCTTTTGCTAATTGACAATATAAATTAGAAGTAAATTATTTATAGTTTGAAATTTGGCACTGTTTTCAATAATTGAAACATCATTTTCTGAGCTGTAACTTGTTTCTGCTTATAAAGAACATTACTCAACTCTTCAATGTCACATGTCATGCCCTTGAGGCCTGAAAAAAGAGAGATAAACAATGCAGTATGAACAGAGAGATTGTGAAATCATAAAAGCATGTTTGGCTACATATTTGATTATTACTGATGCTTAGCCATGTATTTATCACTTTCAGTCATGTCTCTTAAAATAAAATAATTCTCCAAAGCAGCACAAGCACAATGATATTTGCATGCACATCATTATTTAAATATGCTATTGGACACCATCTCTGCATTCACTTAACTTCCAGAGAAAACTTGTAAAATAGGTATTATCATTATCTTACTTGGCAGAGATGACAACATTTATTTCTTCATAGGTGTTGTTAATTAAACTCTATTTTTACTTTTTATCTAGATGTCAACATGTCAGTTGAGATATAGGGAGAAAAAACACAAGGAACAAGAAATGAAAAATATATACACTTGCATTATAGAGGTCAGTGACTAGCATCACAATTTGGTTTAGTATAAAATGACTTTTAAAAACATAGCTTTTAGGTTTTGTATTTTTTATAGCCTTGTCTTGATTGAGGCTCTCAATCAGAAAGTATATTTTAATCCAAACTATTTGAACTGAAACAGATTTGTTAGAACATACTAAATAGCTTACGGAATTGTTATATTACTGCAGAAAAATGTCAAAATTGATATTCCAGAATTTGTTCTCAAATCTACAATGAGTAACAAGGGTGGAAAAGGACTAGATCACCCTGAAAATATTAGGATGGACTAGTGAAATCAAGAGACTTCTGTTATTAAAGATGTAAATGGTGTAAGCACCTCAATTCTGAGCTGCAGTATTAACTACTTCCTGTTCACAGACAGTGCTATTCTTCAGTCATGAAACTGTCATTGTGCCCCGTCTCACACCGTGACCGTGTTCCTTACAGCTTATTTCTGCGAAGTAGACTAACCACCCCACTTCTCTCACAAGTCATGCTAACAAAACACATGTCCTGTTTCCTGTTCATTTCTAATTGAATTGCGCTTTTCACATGATTACATATGATAAGAGACCTAAATCTTACCAATAGCTTGAAGCAAAATGAACTGGGAAATTTATATTTTAGATTTCTATGCTTTCTAGGGAAGAGCAGTCACATCAGGAGAAAATCTGAATAGATCTTATATGAGTAACACCTACAACTACACTAGACTTTATTACTTCTCTCTTCCTCTTTTATCAATTTTAATTGAAGCAGCATCACATAATTGAGCCATCTTCGTACATAGCTTTAGAGGTTATACTATTCCAACAATGAAAAACTTAATTGTCTGTTCTAAAAATCAATGTGAAAATTAATAATTTATTTTGTATGAATACAATAGAAAAATACATCACTTTGGTGTTCACTTCCTTTTTAAATTACTCTATATGACAAGGCACATCAGCTAAAGCTTTACATGAAATTTGTACACATCTATCTGAATACATTAATTGTGGGGAATGTTAATCATATTTTATAGAATTAAACAACTTTGTATAACAAATTGTAAAAAATGGGAAAACTTCATATTATATAAATTGCCTTATGAATTCAATTTTTCAAGAAATGATGTATAATATACAAAAATGTTATAGTTACCATTACAGTTAGATAGCTATAAGAGTCATATTCTTTTATTGACTTCTCATAGGCATGTAGATTAATAAGCAGGAGAACAGTGTTTGAAATGAATTGCTATAACAGCTGTTTTTGAAAAATACCAACAAACAAAACCCATAAAATTTTATAGTTCGAACAAAAATTCTAGACTATGGTGTTATATAAAATGTAAAAATTACACCCTCAATCACACATAAAATCTAACCATGACTAGAATTCTTTCTAAAATAGAAGGGCCTTACATGAGTGTATTAGATGTGCGTGCTTACAATAAAACTCCCGGAATAGCCAGCCTATACAGAAAAAGGCTACTTTGACTCACAGTTTTGTGGCATACAGAGCATGATTTATTTGTCACAGAATTTGAGCCTGTCACACAAGGCCACAATGTTTGGCATGGCAAATTCCTGAAAAGATAGATGCTGTGGAAGACTTCGTTCCTCTTCACAAAAACAGCAGGTGAGACTGGGCTAAGTGCCTCACAGCCATCTTCAGCTCATCTATCTAAGTCCTACTGAAGCTCCACTGTCTCTCAGTAATGACACTCCATGAGCTATCATTCTATGCTGTAAGAAAATACCATGGTCAAGACAGCTTAGAGAGGAAAGTTTATTTGGACTTATAGTTCCAGAGACTTAAAGTCTATGATAGCAAAATAAAGGCATTGCAGGAGAAGCAAGAGACTGCTGGCTCTCATAATAAATGTGAAGCATGAAGCAGAGAACAAACTGAAAATAGCATAAATCTTTAGCCCTCCATATCCAATCTTAGTGTCATACTTGCTTCAAAAACACCAACGCCCTTAACCTACGAAAACAGTGCCACCAGCTTGGGACAAAGCACTCAAACTCTTGAGCATCATCTCATTTGAACCTCTACAATCACCCTGGGGACCAAGTCGTGCTGTGTGGAATTTTAGGAACTATCATACCATATCAAAGAGCCCACAACTGTAAATTTTGCTTTGCCATCATTTTTCTCTTATCATTGAATAAATTGAAAGCTGTTACTTGCTTTTTCTACTAGTTCACGATTTCTACTCAAATATGGCTAATTTTCAGGGTTTACAGACCAAAAGAATTTGTGAGTAGAAGCCAAATATGATTATGTTGTTTTATTATTTTATGGGTATGTGTGTTTCGCCTGCATGTGTACCACATGTATGACTGGTGCCTGTGAAGGTCAATATAGGGCTTCAGATTCCTAGGACTGGAGTTATATACTGCTGTAAGATTCCTTGCAGGTGCTTGTAATCAAACCATAGTCCTCTGCAAGAGCAACAAGCACTCTTAATAACGGAGTCAATTCTCCAGACAAAGCCTATTATATTTGGGCTGCTGCTTAAATACACAGACAGGTCTGCCTGCATAATTCACCTCATGAGAAAATCAGAAGTGCTCGGGTGAATAGAATATAGTTGAGTGTTTTAGTGTTTGTTGCCTATATTTGCAAAGGACTTCTTCTAGACCAGGCATTTCATGAGCTTTAAAGTGAGCAAGGGTGCATCCAATACTTCAAAGGAAGCCTTCACTCCTTGCTATAAATTAGCATATGTTTGTTCATCCCTTTTTAGTTACTTCCCTTTTTAGGTACTATAGCAAGGATAATTTGATAGTGGTAGCTATATACCTGCTTTTTATTTTTATTTATTTATTTATAATTTATTTATTTTTGTTTAATCAAGACAGGGTTTCTCTGTGTATCCTTAGAGGCTGTCCTAGAACTCACTCTCAAGTCCAAGCTAGCCTCAAATTTACAGAGATCTACATGCCTTTGCCTCCCAAGTGCTTGGATTAAAGGTGTGAGCCACTTATACCTACTTTTAAATGGCTCTTCTCTATAGTTCCCAAAGGCCACATAAAACCAGAATCTATGTGATTAAAGTACACAAGAGCTGTTCTTTGGATTCTTCTTGAATGACTGTGGTCAAAAAAATGCCATACATGAAATATAAACTGAAAGTAGAAATAGATTTTGCAAAATGACAGGATTGGAAAGATGTGTTTGGAGGCAAAAAAAGTTGTCCTTGAAATTAAATTGAACTTTCCACATTCATTTAGGCCTTTTGCATGAATTCTTCTTGATAATAGCATTCCCGCTAGTCACATGTCATTCATGTGGGCAGTCATGTCAGATAATGTTAAACTTTTCATAGACAGGTAAGGTTTTCTAACTTCCTTTGGAAAAAAAATCCAATTTTTCATTATCCCTCAGGAAATAACAGCAAGCACTCTGCTTTAAAAGCATCATTGTTTGAGTTTTCTTTATTTTATTTTTTTGAATTATGCAGAATGTATTCTGATCATAATCATGCACCTTCCCCAAATCCATAGAAATTCAACTTATCTGCCATCCGACTCACCCAATTTTCTTTCCTCTCTCTTTTTTTATAACCCATTCAAGTCAAATTTACATTTGCCCTTATATTCTTGGAGGTTTGCCATTCACTGAAACATGGCTGAACTAGGCAGGGATACATCCTTCAAGAAAAGTGACTTTTCCTCTTCCAGTAGTTGTGGAATAATTCTTCTATACCCTATGAAGATGTGTCTTTGCCAAGAGAAATGTCTGATTGGCTTACTAAAAAGCTAAATCACTAATAGCCAGTCAGGAGGTATAGCCTGGACTTTCTGAACAAAGAGTGTTCTGGGAGAAAGAAAGGAAGATTCATTGGTTAGATGTAGAGGGAGCAAGACATGCAGGAGGAGAAGTTAAAGCCACTGGTCATGTTGCAACACATAAATAATACAAATGAGTTAACTTAAGTTATAAGAGCTAGTTGAGACAACCCTAAGCTAAAAGAAAGTTTTCATAATTAATAAAAAGTCTCCATGTCTTTTTTGTTGTTGTTACTGTTAACTGTCGGCCCAAAGAAAAACCTATCTGAAATAGCTAAGCTCAATGAAAGAGAACAAATTCACAGAGCTTGGCTATTGCTATCACATTGTGATTTGCTGCCATCTACAAAGACTCCTTCAGGTATTTTAAGGCAGTGGCTGACTGTCAGGGCAAATAGAATGTCTCTTTCCAAGGTAGTCACACCTTCCCCGGTGTAGATCCCACATAAAAGGTCGAGTATGGAAACAGATTGAAAAATCTTCTGGAAATCCATCAATTTGTCTCTTAATATCAGATAGCATAAAGTTCAGCAATTTGTTCATAAGTTTAAAGGATTAAAACCAATTTATTTAAGTGGCAAACATGAGATAGTTCACAATGTATCAGAATTCTAGGCAGCAAAATTATGCTCCTGTCTGCCAAACTTGTGTCTTACTGAGTCAGAAAGCATATTTCCATTTCTTACTTTTAAAAATAATATTAGTTCATTAAAAGCCAATACATTACCTTGTATGATTAAAACTGTTCAAAAGCCCATATACATATGATACAAAATGTTCCCCCAGATGAATAAAAATTTCATTTAGCAATTTGTCTTATCAAAATGGGGAAAATGAGCCATTTTCAAAATAAAAAAAATTGAAACATACTACAGAAAGGGTGTAGAAGAAATAAACTAAACAAAGAGAAACCACACACACTTCAGCAATGTGAGCCCTCCAACAAGCTTTATCCCCTGGCTATCCCTCAGAGATGTTTGAGTAAACTTCAGTTACTTAAATCTCAGTCAATGCGTGATGTAACTTGGATCTTTGAATGCTTTCCTTTATTTATTCAAGCTTTTTGGGATTATTAGAAAAGACATTTGTATCTATTTCCTTGGTAACCATCATAAAATTCTCCATACAAAGCAACCAAAGATATAAAAAAATAATATCGATGAGATAACATGCAACCAAGGTTTCTTTCTGAAGTAAACAGTATGTGACAATATCTTCTTTAGACCACCTTATCAAATGAAGGAGGGTAATGGGTGATACAGGTAGGCCTACAAAAATACAAGTTAACTCCAAATATAGAAGAACAGAAACTATATGGAATGTTTTCAAGTGTGCAGATACATCAATGTTAATGATAAACTTAATAGATCTGGGATAAGCATATATTAAAATAAAAGACAGTGATTGTTGAGAAAATATATATTCTTACTTTAAGATTTATCTATTTATTATATATACTCTATTCTGTCTGTATGTATGCCTGCATGCCAGAAGAGGGCATCAGGTCTCATTCTAGGTGGTTTTAAGCCACCATATGCTTTCTGGAAATTGAACTCAGGGACTCTGGAAGAAGAGCCAGTGATCTTAACCTCAGAACTATCTCTCCAGACTGGGAAATATATATTTTAAGCATCAGTCTCTGTAGAAACTATGAGATGTACACTATCTAAAACCATTACTTCTTTAGATTCAGAGGTCTTCCGTAAGAGATACTACCGATCCTGGAAGGTAATGCAACATTACTTTGTAATGCAAGAAACATTGTAAAAACAAATAATAAATTAGTGACTTAAATTGATGAAAATAAAAGCCAGGTCCTCAGTTAGAATTTCTATTTCTGGGATGAAATATCATGACCAAAGAGCAAGTTGGGGAGGAAAGGTTTTATTTGGATTATATTTCAGATCATAGTGCATCATTGGAGGGAGACAGAATAGGAAGTCAAGCAGGGTCGAAACCAGGAGGCAGGAACTGGTGCAGTGGCCATGGAGCGGTGCTGCTTACAGGCTTGCTTCCCATGGCTTATTCAGCCTACTTTTTTTTATAGAACTCAGGACCATAGCCCAGGGATGGCCTTACCCACCATGGGTTGGGTCTTCCCCCATTCATCACTAATTGAGAAACTGCTTTAGAGCTGGATCTCACGAAGGCATTTCCTGAACTGAAAGGCTCCTTCCTTTCTGATGACTATAGCTTGTGTCATATTGACACGAAAACAACCAGGATCACCAGGTTTTTAGAAAACATAAAACTCGCTGCTCCAGTGGGTAGGAAAGTTTAATCGCATTTCTTCAGAGGTCTTCATCCTGATGGATGCCCTTAGCCTCTGAAGACTCTCAAGCGCAATGTACCGACAAGAGTCTTCTTTCCCCCTTAATTCTTATGTTTCATGTGAAAGCTTGGGAAATATCTTCATTTAACTGAAAAATACAGAAGTCAACTCAAATTTGCTGAATTTTAGCTGCCATGGGCTTATAATAAAATAATAAAAGATTCTGTTAGACCACAGAGTAATCCTGGTTTCAAATAATTACTTGAAAGATTGAAATACTGAAAGTTATTATTCTTCTGTCTCATGTGTGGAGAGAGAGAGAGAGAGAGAGAGAGAGAGTTTTACTGTTTTACTCCTTGACTTCAGGAAGCCATCTTAATAGCAATTCTTTGTATCCACAATGTTCTTATTCTTGCTCAGTAGTTTTTGATAATCTTTTATTAGATACTTGTCTCAATGCAGTAACTGATAACCTACAAAGAAAGGAAGGAAGGAAGGAAGGAAGGAAGGAAGGAAGGAAGGAAGG
>LOJH01065145.1:0-10508 GCA_001685095.1 Ellobius talpinus
CAGTAGCTGTTAGGGCGTGGTGGCTCAAAAGGTAAGTTTGCAAAGTACCAATTTAGCTCCTTGAATGACAGCAACAGGCAGGGACCCCAACTCATATAGAGTGAACACGTGACACGAACAAGAGCCAAAGCCCTGTTCCCAGTGAAAGCACAGTAACAACCAGTGCTTGGTTGTTACGAAAGCATGGTCTAGCCTGCCCTTGCATATACAAACACTGTGTACCTTGAAGGGGTTGCTACTATTCTATAAAAATGATGAGACCCTATCTAAAACAGTCCCCAAACTAAGAGGTATGGCTGATGCCCCTCACTCTGTTTTTGAAGCAGGAAGCTCAGATAACAGCAGACAGCTTTTGGCTTTTCCTCTGTGCAAAGATGGTCCGTTGACTGAACAGAATAAAAACACACCAAGAACTACATCCCTCACAAAGCAAAGAATAAAAGGAAAGTCTTCATGACCCTTTGCTTCATATTCTGCTTTCAACAGTGCACAAAAAGTCAGTTATACACAGTGGAGATCAGATGTTTGTGGTACATCACCAGTTTCTCAGTCTTTACCCTAAGGTGAATGCTTCCTGTAGTGCCTTCCCCAATAACCATTCATAAAAACAGGAGAAGGGGAGCCTGGAGGGCACCTGCCATTTCCAGTTGATACTTGTCACACTGCTACCAAAATTCTGATTCTGCCATTCCCCAGGTCACTTCTGCTCACCGGTTTGAATTCACTAATTGTTCCACGTCACTGAAGTACATTTCACACAAAATAGGAACCATGTTCTGTTCCTCCTCTGCCTGAAGTTGGCTCTCTCTCCTGTGGTACAAGGTAAAAGACTCATTCCTGTAGAGCTAAGATAGATCTTATCTGGTATTCTGGAATTGCTTGCGACTTTTTGTTTTCTACTGGTAGACTATATTTCTTTTTAATTTAAGTTTTTTTTGAGTTGATTTTTTTCTATGAATTATAAGTAGCAAACATTTTTTGCTTTGTGGTTTACATGGTTCCCCCTCAAGATTTTTCAATGACCATCACACTAAATCAGCAATTGTGGACATCATACATGGCACACACTCCAGTAAGACACAATACAGGGGCCATACTGGACTGGATCCTAGGGCTCTATCTGGTTGACCCTTGGTATACAGTGTTGTAATTCTCTTTATCATATTAAAAACTATTTACATATAAGCCATCTCCAGGACAGGGGATACTGCCCAGTTACTAGGATTCTAGTCTGCTTATTATTGTTGTGATAAAGACCATGACCAGAAGCAACTTGGGGGTGGAGAGGGTTTATTTCATCTTACAGTTTACAGTCTATCACAAGGGAAGCGAGGACAACAGCTAAGCAGGAATGTGGAGGCAGGGACTGACACAGCATTCCTCCACACTCTCTGCAAGCTGAGTTTGCCTCCCACGACTTGCTTAGCCTGCTTTCTTATCCCATCCAGACCACATAACCAGAGGTGGAACTGCCCATCAATCACAGAAAAGTCTCACAGGCTTGCCCTCAGGCCAGTCTGATGGAAGTACTTTCTCTGCTGAGGTTCCTTCTTCCTAGACGGCTTTAGCTTGTGTCAAGCTGACCAAAAACTAACCAGCTCATCTAGTATGCACAAAGACCTGAGTTTGGTCCCACATGCTCCTTAAACCAACTGTGGTGGTCCAAACCTTAAAGCTCCATGTTCTAGAGGAGGAGGCAAATGGACTAAAGGTTCAAGGTCATCCTCTGCACACAGCAAGTTTGAGGCCTTCTCACGAAAAGATTTTTTCCGTTGACCCTTTCTGTTTATCAAGCAAAGCTTAAGGACCTTTTTTCTCTGTCTCAGGCTCTGTCTTTGGTAAGAGAAGGAGCCACCCATGGGCTCTAGAGCCCAGGAGGAAACAGGGCAGAAACACAAGTACACAACCTGCTGTGTGGTGTTGTCCTTGTGGTTTATTACACCCTCGGGACTCCCAGAGAAACCAACACACCATAGGCTGGAGAAGTCACAGCTGAATACTCTCAGGCAGGGTTTCCCAGAAGCCATCGTTTCCATTTTAGATGGAAAGTCAGATATCGTGTGTGTGTGTGTGTGTGTGTGTGACTCTAGCTGTTCCTTATTTTTGAAAAACAGGAAGTCAAAGGAATGAATACTTATTTCCAAGTGGAATTTCTTCTTCGACTCAGAAGTATATTGAAATCACAAAGTCCAGTGAGGAGAGCATTGGTCAGAAGTTCCAAATGTTCTCTGAGTGATTTTACCAGGGCCACAACAGCCCCACGTGATCCAGGGAGCTATCACCATGTTACCTTATTTGAGATCTTTTACCCAAGCAATTTATAAACACAGGATGCTTTCCAAAAGTGTTTCTCCCCCTCGCTTTCCCATTTATGGAAACAAACGCAAACATTTCACAAGAGCAGAGACACTGAGCTCTTCTTCATTTGCTGGATGCCTAGAGAGCCCTGGGAAAGTGTGGAGTCGGTAGAAAGTGGAGAAGGAGCTGGACCCCAGCCAACCTGGCCCTGCTGCTTAATGGTGTCCCAGATGTCTGTACAGCCCCTGCAGATGGGCCCAGGGCTCTTTGTTTGAATTTGAAATTATAAGCAGAAACACAAGGCAGCTGTTTGCCTTCTTCAAAGGGAAGAATATTAAGAAGGAAGGCATTTAGAGAGTAAGGAGGCAAAAGCCATTGTCCTAACTTGCATTGAAGTTTCTCACTTAAATCCCCAATAGGAAAGTGCCCTGCTCCAATCAGAAGTGCTGATGGGCCTTCGTTGCCTGGGATGATGGTTAGTGCTTGCCACCAACTTGGCTTGATTTAGAATCCTCTAGGAGCCATATACACCTGTGTGTATATGAAGAGCCACTCTTCTCCCAACAGGCAGATGACTCTACTTGCTAAATGGATTCTTCAGTGGTCCAACAAGATAGACTTTATTGCTTTAATGAGTGACTCTTGGGGCTTTTGATTCCAATAAAGGCTCTGCAGGTGAAGTATAGCAGATGGTGGGAAAACTCGCATGTTGTCTACTGTCCTGAGGGGGGGGTCACTTCAACAAGCGCCCAGCCTGAGCATGGAACATGCTGGGGAGTACAGACTCCTGTGACCTTCCTGCATTCATGTCTGAGAAGAGATGAGTCATAAATCTGTTTTCAGAAAGACTGAATGATTCTTCAGACCACAGACCTAGAATGACGTCTCTGAAGAAGACATGATTTCTGATGGGTGGAGACAGCTATGTCAAAGATGGCCGTGTTTCAGCTTCTGCACAGGTTTGCTCTCCAACATCACACAAGAGACATCCTCTCTCTTTACGACAATGCTGCTGCTGGACCTATGGTCATTTCTTAGTGGCCCAGTGCAATTGACCTCGTGGTCTCTGCCCTGATGTGTATGTTCAGACTGTCAGTTCCCTTTCCTGGAGGGCTGTAGAGTTCCCTCTGTCTTTCTCTAGACCCATCAGATAAGATCTGGCAATCCACCTGCCCCCCAGCACACTTGCTTGACTAAACCATGATTGAGCAAGGATATCCAGTTCCAGTTCAGCTGAATAGAGGAATTCTCACTTGTTCCGAACAGAGGTGGAAGGTCATTTCCTACTCTTGTCTTTCTGGAAACATGGGGTGTTGTTGCAAAACATGGAGTGTTGTTGCACAAGATCCTCTTGGAATAAGAGATAGAGCACCAGAAAGCACAGTGTACAGTCACAGAGGAACAGTCAGGCAAGACTCAGTCTTGGAAGTAGGACGCACATCTGCTCTCAGAGACATTAAGCAGTGTGTTATTTAGTTGCCTATATCCAGCTTTAGGGTTTCCAGTGATCACCATTTTGCCTCACTAGATAGCAATTGCCACAGGACGCGAACAAGTCCCAGGGCAAAGGGCTGACTGTTTGCCCACGCCAGTATTTCCCTTCCCATTTGTGGATCATCTTCTGTCCCAGAATAATTCTTGAAAATATCAGTCTCCCAACCTCAGCTGAAGCAGCTGTACTATAGAGGCGAAGCTAAGCTATGCGTCTCTCCAGTCATTTAAGGTCTAGACACAAAGGATATAAAGTATCAATCATTAGTGAACTGCATGCTTAAAAAAACCATGAGAAAGTACTGGAGAGATGGCTTAGTGCTTAAGAGCACTGGCTGCTCTTGCAGAGGACCCGGGTTTTGTTTTTAGCACCCACATGATGACTTACAGGCATGTGTAAATCTAGTTCCAGGGAATCAAAGTCCTCTTCTGGCTTCTGTTGGCACCAGGTATGTGAGTGACACATGGACATACATGCCGGCAAAACACTCATACACATAAATCAAATCAAATCAAATCAAACCATAAGAAACCAAGGCATCAATTAGGGGCAGGCTGAAGAATGGGGAACATAGATAATAAAAATGTTGAATCCTGATAGAAATTCTGAAGGAAGTGAAGCAGAGCCTGTGTTGAGCCCGATTCTGAATGAAGATTAATGGCCAGAGACAAGGGCATCACTTACTTCCCATCTGAAAGGAAATCCACAAAGCCTACAGACGTGAGGAGTGAACAGAGGGCTGGCTCTGGAAAGTCAAGTTCTCAGCAACCTGTGTGTTGGCCTCAGTTATACAACGGCCTTAGAAGAGCAGCTCTGAGGATCATCCTAGAATCATTAACCTGAAGTTGAGGACACCAATCCACTTGCAGTATGAAGACGGCTAATCTTAAGAATGTGTGAAAGCTCACCGTAGAACTCTAATTATTAGGAAGCAAATTGATTTGCTGTCCTCACAAATATTCCTTCTTGTTGTTACCTCTCAGGATGAGAAATGACCCTTAAAGGGAAAAACAGAGCTGTGCTCAGCTTGCAGAGGGCGAACCAGGACCGGATTAGTGAAGGGCACATACATCAGCGGAGCCCAGAGCCAAGCGCAGTCACGCTGCCCAAGACTGCCACTGGAGTGCTCGCTCTTGTTCTAATGATTTATTCAGCATTTGAAACATCCAGCTCTCTTCAAATATTTATAACACTTCCTGGTTGCTTTGAGGCTTTTAATAGGCCAGAATAAATCTGTAAGTATTGAAAAATTGTCAGCAAATAGGCCGCAGTGTGAATAACCAAAACGCAAGCTGGACTGTTGTAGCCATTTGCTTTCTTTTGGCCAGAGAAAAAAAGTTGCAATAATCTCTCACTGGCATCGCCGCTTTAAATGAGTTTGCTTCTGGGTTTCATCAATCAGGGGACTCCTTAATTATGTGATAAAATTTCATTGACAGGAGGATACTCTGTCCACTCAACAAAATACTAGAGCGTGTTGGTATTTGTCTTTTTCCTTCTGCCACTTTTACTTAGTCCGAGGCATCAGTGTATGGCATGGTGCCCCATCAGTGCATGGGATGGTACCCCCACAGCAATGGGATGGTGCCCTTCAGTCCATGGGGTGGTATCCCCACAATTCAAGGTGGGTCTTCCCTCCTCAGTTAAGCATCTCTGGAAACACCCCCATAAACACACCCAGGTTTTTGTCTCCTAGGTAACTCTCAGTCTAGTCAAGTTGATAATGAAAAGTGACCATCAGGCTTGTGTGTCTGTTTCTGTCTGTAACTCGTGTGCTTGGCAGACATGACCATGTGAACACTCTTCCTCAGGTCGGACTGGAGGATGCCTCTCCACAGCTATTATCCTGCTTCTTCCAACTTTTGCCTTTCAATAACTCTCCCACATGGCCAAGGTGATGTGGGAGTCCCCTCTGTGTGTTGCTTATATTCGTTAATGAATAAAGAAACTGCCTTGGCCTGATAGGACAGAACTTAGGTAGGCGGAGAAGACAGAACTGAATTCTTGGAGGAATAAAGCAGAGTCAGAAAGATGCCATGGATCTACCAGAGACAGACGCTGGGAATTTTACCCAGTAAGCCACTGCTACGTGGCGATACACAGATTAATAGAAATGGGTTAAATTAAGNCTAAGCTAGCCAGGCGGCCAGGACAAACAAGCAGGCCCTCCTTGCAACACCAAGGTTCTACACTGCATGGGGGAAAATGTACTTTCCTTTGATCTCACTCTCATCTTGTCTTTAAGTTATTGTTCCATGTCTCTTTTTCCACCCCGGAAAGCTTGATGAGAGAGTTTCCTTGTCTTCATTACTGACGTAGGTGCGTCCCTTTCTCTCCAGAGGGTATCAGCTCAGCTCCATCACTCACCAAGAAACCATGGCTTAGGTCATCAAAAACAACACCGTCTAAGAAAAAAGTGTTCCTAGAGGAACAGAACATAAATAATTAATATAAATGCATACATACACATATACATACAGGCACATATACATATGTGTGTGTGGAATATAGATATAGGATTTATTAGAATGACTTACAGACCATGGTTCAGCTAGTCCAACAATGACTGTCTACTAACAGAAGGTTCAAGAATCAATAGTTATTCAGTTCATGAGGCTGTTTGTCTCAGCTGGCCTTCTGGATACCAGAATCCAGAAGAAGTAGGTTCTAATGTCAATGAACAAATGGACTTGTTGGTGACAGGACAAGCAAAGAAAGCAAGTTCCTTCTTCCAGGGTCTTTATATAGGCTGCTAGGAGACATTGTGGCCCAGATTAACGGTAGATCTTTCCACTTCAAAAGATCTGGATTAAAAGTGGATCTTCCTACTTCAAATGATTTAGTTAAGAAAAATCCCTCACAGATGTACCCAGCCACTTGGGTTTTAGTTAATTCCATGTGGAGCCAAGTTGACCACCGAGAATGGCCATCACCACAAGCAAGCATCTTCCTTGACTTCTCAGTGGCCTTTGAAATAGGAACCTCTCTTCTTTATGGACATTTGCTTTGCTCCCCCCACCTTACTAAATATTGTAGCTTTCCTTTCAGCTACAAGGTGTTTTCTTCTTGCCTCAAGATGGGACTTCCTTCTTTGTCATCCTGACCTTACTGGAGGAGGCTCATCTCCTGGGTGTCATTAGTGGGTCCCCTAAATGCTTCCATGACCCCCACTGCTGTGTGGATTCTGCTTTCTTCCTCCTGAAAGAAGATCAGAAATTGCTGTGTATTTTTGCTGGGGTCCACAATTTGCATCCAGCACAGAAATGGCTGCATACTTCTGCTGGGATCCACAGCTTGCGTCCAGCAAGGAAATGACTGTACCTCTGCTGGGGTCCATAGCTTGCGTCCAGCACAGAAATGGCTGCATACTTCTGCTGGGATCCACAGTTTGTGTCCAGCAAGAAAGGGCTGAGCCCTTCTGCTGGGGTCCACAGCTTTCATCCAGTGCAGAAATGGCTGTGTACCTGTAGTTGGAGGCCACTTGTTCATTTCCCGGCCACCCAGACCCAAATAACCACACAGAAACTGTATTAATTATAGCACTGCTTGACCAATCACTTAAGTGCATTGCTAGCTAGCTCTCATATCTTAAATTAACCCATTTCTATTAATCTGTGTATCACCATGTGGTTGTGGCCTACTGGTAAGGTTCCATCAGGCATCTGTCTCCTGTGGTGGCTACATGGAATCTCCCTGACTCTGCCTACTCTCTCTCTACATCTCTGTTCAGATTTCCTGCCTGGTTTTAGTCTGTGAAGTCATTGGCCAAAAGCATCTTTATTTATTAACCAACAAAAGCAACACATATACAGAAGGACTTTCCCACACCCTGTACCTCTGCTGGGGTCCACAGCTCGCATCCAGCACCCCTCTCTCTTTAAGTTCTGGATACATTAGTTTCTAATTAGTAAATATGTAAATACTATTTTAATCACTTAAATTTTAATCACTTAAATTTAATCACTTAGATTTAACTTTAAATTTTAAATTTAATTTTAATTTTATTCACTTAACCATGTCTGCACACCAATACTCCATGAGTCTCTGGATTCCACAGGACAGTAATAGATACCATGTGGCGTTAACCACAGCTGATTGCCATCCTGTGCTTGCTAGGAATCATTTCACTTCTACGTTTCCCATGATATCTCTGAAACAGATTCTCATTGACTCCACTGTGTAGAGAAAGGAGAAGAGAACCTAGGCTTGAAAGGTTGCACAGGGTCTGCAGTTACAGAGATAATCAGTAGTGCAGCCATGATGTAACCTGAAAACACAGACGCAGAATCCAAGCTCTCAATGACTAGACTTCATTTATGCTTTAAACACTTGCTTTCTCATTCTTTTATTGTTACAAGCATTATCATAAATCAGCTTGGGGATTTATCTTTATTGGGAGTAGTCCTTACATGTTTCTATACATGTGATAAAATGTTAAAAACCTAGAGACTGTAAAAGCTGAAAAGCTGATAAAATTTGATTAAGATTTATACTATTAGATAATAGTATTTTATAAATCCAGTTTCCTGATTTTGATACTATATTTCAAAATAAAATGTTAAAATACTAAGTTCAATGCTTATGGCATGTCCTCTGGGTCTCTATGCCTTTTATGTGGAATTCTGTCACTTGTGGTCATTAGGAGGATTTTCCTTCATTTATACCACTCATCTGCCTATGGTTTCTACGTCTCCACTACCCAGAAGGATGTTGTCATAGTCAAAGTTTTGGCTCTAGGCAAAATAGGGTTCAAATCACAGACTACAGAGTGGCTTCAACTTTCAGTATAACCTCATTTTAATATTTCAGGTATCATATAGCAGAGAACCTGGCCAGGAAAGAAACCTCATCCATGAGTTGTGAGTTTTTGTTTGCTTTGTTTTTAACATGAGGAATAGATATTCCCTAGGCTGGATGTGATCAGAAGTCTTGGGTCTAAACTGTGTTGATGTGGGATTTCCCTCTATATGCCATGAATATATTTTATTAACATTGGTCAATAAAGAAGCTGCTTTGGCCTATGGCAGGGCAAAATATAGCAAGGCAGGAAATCAAAGCAGATACTGAGGAGGAAAGAAGGTGAAGTCAGGCAGATGCCATGTAGCTGCCAAGGGAGAAAGACACAAGAACCTTATTGATAAGCCACAGCCTCATGGTGATACACAGATTAATAGAAATGGGTTAATTTATGTCATAAGAGCTAGCTAGGAGTGTTCTTGAGCCATTGGCCAAACAGTGTTGTAATTAATTAAGTTTCTGTATGGTTATTTGGGTCTGGTTGGGCAGGAAACGAAAGCACAGTCTTCATTTACACAGGATTGTTGGTAAAGTAACCTAGCCAGCTGTGTTTCAGTCACAGCAGGTATCTCAGCTCAGGGATTTTGCTGAGAATTAAAATTCAGAGAATTTTGCTCTTATTAAAGCCATCACTGTGAGGACCAGGTGAGGCCCAGGGTGAGTCATCGCTATTCCCCATGGAAATAACTCACATTCACTGAGACCCTTTTGTCAAAACTGGGCTGAATGCTGGCAGACACTCTGAGAGGATTTCATGACATATGATCAAGGTAGGAAGTAATGATTTCTTTAATGTGATGTTGTAGGGGGCTTTTCCTGGGGAGACATGCTACAGGTATCTATTTATCCAAGCCAAGGGGTCAGAAAGCATTAGATTACTAAAGCCGCTCTAGAAAGATGGAAGGTGAAAAGGAGGCTTGGTCTGACCTTACATGGGACCTTGTTTCTTCACGGGCACTTTGCTACACCTATGTGCAGATGGCCAAAATGCCTACAGAAGAAGATGGGATATGGCCTGGCATAGAGGTGGAGAAGACTTCTGCAGTCTGCAAGGGGAGGTGGGAAGTGTAGCCTTTCAGCAGTAACTATCAGAAAGAGAGTAAATAACAAGTATGCAAGTATGCCGATACAGTTTGGCAGACCATTATGTTTTGGTGTGGGAAGTCCTTCTGCATATGTGTTGCTTTTATTTGGTAATGAATAAAGAAGCCCTTTTGGCCTGTGATCTGGTAGGATAGAGCTAGGCGGGGAAGGCTGAATTAAAGGCTGGGAAAAAGAAGGTGGAGCCAAGAGACACCACGTAGCCACCAGAGGGGAAAAACGTGACCTGCCAGTTGGAAACTTGCCGATAGGCCACGAGTCTCATAGCAAAACATAAAATAATAGAAATGGGTTAATTTAAGATGTAAGAGCTAAATAGCAATACGCTTAAGCTAGTTCCCAAACATTATTGCAAATCATGTAGTTTCTGTGTGATTATTTTGGGAGTCTGGGAGGCCAGAAAACAAGTGGCCTCCAACTACAGACTGGCACACCAACATGGGTTGACTAAATCCACTTTAAAAAAAATCCTGAGAGAGCTTGAAAAGGAATTCTAGACGTACACACACACACACACACACACACACACACACACACACTTCTCTCTAGGAAACTGTGTTCCAACTGGAAATTGCTACACAATACAAGGAAGGGTAAGAACTGAAGGCAAGGAGCACTGAGCTGAAGTTTGTTACTTATACAGTTGCCAAGAGTGGATATTTTGAAATTGGAAAATGTCTGTGCTGTTCTCAAGATGTGTGTGGTCTTTACCGGTGTCTCTTTCAGAATGCAATCCTAGCACTAGATCTTCTGAAAATTCTGGTCACTGTATTGCTGTGAGTTCATTGGGCTGGTTAAGGGTGAACAGCAGGGTGCAGAG
>LOJH01065150.1:0-10507 GCA_001685095.1 Ellobius talpinus
TCCTCCTCCTCCTCCTCCTCTTCTTCTTTTCTTCTTATTCTTCTCTCTCTTATTTCTTCTTTTTCTTCTCCTCCTCTTCTTCATCCTCCCCCTCCTCCTCTTCTTCTCTGTCCTCCTCCATTCTCTTCCTCCTCTTGTTTTTTGTTCATTGCTCCATCCCTAGCATATGAGATAGATTGACACACCTTAGATTTTTTTCAATAAATAAGTAAAACAAGTTGGGCTGACGCAGTTATTTCCTGAGCTTTGCACAGCAGGGTGAAGATTCCCATAGTAGAGTAAATGGACTGTCACATGGGGAGCCCATGGCACCAGCATACAGTGTAAGAGTCTCCCATTCTCCATTGTTCATTTGCAGCATGATCTCCTCCATACCTGCTAAGCTTTAAGTTTTTTGAGGGCACTGTCTGGCCTTGGCTTTGACTGTCTCACTGCTGGTTCTGTCCACAAAACTGAGCTTGGGATAGATTCACTTTCTTTCTATAAGAACGGTTGATGAGGACAGAGGCTCACAGAGGCCAAGGCTGCTTGAGAAGCTGCTCTGATTCTGGTCTTTAGGGATGATATAGTATAGTAGCCTAAAATAAGAATGTATATATTTATAAATATTTGTGCATAAAATATGTATATATTTTATAATAAATGCAGAATGTACTTTAAAAGCAAATGTTAAATAAATAAAACAAGCTAAAAGTTAGTGCACCAGTGTCACATTCCTTAATTCAATAAACAGGCATAATCTAATAGAATGAAATTCACACCTTTCAAGTATAAACCTCAACAAATGGGAAAGTGTATAAAGTCACAACCAGCAAAGCAATCAACTTGCAGACTAGGACCAAAGTTCCCTAAGTTCTGTGTCCCCCTTCACTCAATCTTTCCAACTACTCATTGCCTCTGACAATTGATCTGAATTCTGTTCCTTCACTTTCTTGTCAGTTACACACACACACATACGCACACACACACACACACACACACACACACAGTGTATGGAACCATTTATACCTGACTTCCATGGCTCAGCATAAAGCTTTTTAGATTCACACATGTAGAGCTGGGAGATGTAGCTCAGTGACAAAGTGCTTGCCTAGTATGTGTGACTCTATGGATGGGATCCCTGGTACTACAAAAGGAAAGAGGCTCACAGATGTCATTGTTTGCTGACTCATGTGTCATTTCTTTCCACTGCTGTCTCTTCTGTTGTCTGGAACAAGTAGCATCAGCAATGGTATTTCATCTGAAAGCATTTGATTGCACTCTTCAAGGAAGCCTAACTAGGGACACACTAGATGAGTAACTACTGGATTTTTGAGACTCCAGGGTTCAAAGGTTGGTGTCTTCTTTTCCCAGAAGGACTGAGGTGCCTGCGTACCTCTGGAAACTCCCGTGGTGGATAGAGAACGGATTTCAGAGCAGGATGGGCCACATGGGGAAGTGGGAAAGATGAGGATTGCACAGGCTTGGAAGAGCAGTGGTGTGAGGAATGAAGTATCAAGAAAGAGACATTAGAACTTCCAGAGCAGAGCTCAGGAGATAGGGAAGCAGCAATGCCTCGCTGCTCAAACGTCCAGCTTAATTGAAGGAAAACCTCCCTTCTTCTCTCCCTCCCTCCCTTCCTTCTATGCGACTTTTACATCATATATCTTGATCTCATTCATTTCCCATTCCTTTGCATCTGTTCTCCGCCCCTGCACCCCCCAAATAAAACAAAACTTAGGGAAAAAAGGAAAAATTTAAGAGAGAAAAAAAATTAAAAATCTCATTATGGAAGCTATAATGTGACCCAGTATTTTATACCACAAACCCCTTTGTCTGTATATCTTTACTTGCAAGTCTTCATTGCTAGGAACCACTGATCTGGTTTGAGGTCTCTGGTTTCTACTACACTATTGATGCTGGGCCCTTACTAGGACTCTTCCTGGGCATCCTGTTGTTGCCCTGTGTTATAGAAATTCTGCAGTTTTGGATCTGCAGGTCAGTTTCCTTCATGTGTTCTGGCAGATCATAGATGGGGTGGATGTTGGGGCAGGCCAAGTCATAACCCTGAGTCTGGGCCTGGGCAGTTGGAGAGGGTTGGTCCACCAGATGAGAAATGGGGACAATTCTCCCATGTTTACAAGTTCAGGGCTGGCTCACCCAATCCTGTGCTAACAGGGTTGGCTCTTCTGCTCTTATGACAAGGCCAGGTATCCCACCTGCCCCAGGCATTGATGGGTGGGAGTGGGGGAGCAACTCTCCCCTGCCCATGCCCCCACAAGAAGGATGGATAATGGGGACAGCTCTCGCATGCTTCCCATTTCAGGGCTGGCTCACCCACACCTGTGTTAACGTAGTTGGTCCCTATTATTCTGCCCTGAGAAGGTGCAGGGCAGGGCCTGCTCTCCCACCCACCTCAGACATTGATGGGCGGGGTGGGGTGGGTCATTTTTCCCCTGCCCTGATTGCGGTGTTCTTGAGTTAGTTTCAGAAGGGGGATTTTTCTGTGGAGATTTCCAGCCTGCTGTCTAGACCAAAGCAGTCCGGAAGAGTTTCAGATAAATATCTGATTGCTCTCCAGCCTAGTGAGGTAAGACTTTCAGATGTTTTGATGAATTTTGGTGCCAGTAGAAAATCTCTCAATTTAATCTTCTGGGTCTTCCCAATAGAAACAGTACCAGTTTGGTCTTTTCCTCATCTCATAGTCTAAGACGTGCCCCATTGATGCTTTTAGGCACGTGAGCCATGCTTCAGTCCTCTGAGAAGACTTCCTTCTGCTAATGCCTGGGAGAGTAACCCGTGCAGACTGCGCAGGGATTTCCTACCTGGGTGTTTACTACAGCACGTGTTGCTGAGGTAGGGCTAAAATATGGCTACTATTGGAATTCTGGTTATAATGTCTCATTTCAGAAGACTGGGATTTTATAAAAGGAGAGTTCTGGATAGGGAGAAAAGGAGATCAATAGGGAAAATGATGCAGAAGAGTTAGGACGTGTTATAGTTAGCTTCAGATGACATCTCAATGTACTTGGAAAGAGGGACCCTCAGTTGTGGAACTGCCTCTGTCTTACTGGCCTGTGGCCACACCTATGAGACATTTTCCTAATTGATGTAAGTGGGCTCAGCCCATTGTAAGCCGCACAACCCTAGGCAGGTGGGCATAGGCTGCATAACAAAGCTAGCTTAGCCACCCAGAGGAAGCAAGCCAGAGGAAGCAAGCCAGGAAGCAACACTCCTGTGGTCTCTCCTTTAGTTTTGTTTTCTTTTGTTTTGTTTTAATCTTGTCTTCCTTTGATAATGGGCTGTAAAATGTTAGGTGAAGTAAACTTTTTTTGCACGAGTTGGTTTTGCGTCAGTGTTTTATTACAGCAATAGGCAGCAATTACTAGAGGGTGCTTTGATCAGGCATCCTGTGACAATTGCTAAGGAGCGACCCCACTACCCATTCTTCCTACTTACCCTCCCCTGCACTGTTTGCCCGCTCTACAACCGACCCGATTTCAGATTCCCACTCATTCCACGTGAGCTGAGTTTACGGAGAGTATTTATTTTTTTGGTGAGGAAAGGGGTTCACTGTGAATACGTTGCTCATTAGTTTGTTCTTTTAGCATTTCAGGAATAATCCTATCTGTCAATTCCATGCTCACTGGGGGCCCAACTTCAGACCCCCAGTGCTTTACCAGCTGATGTCTAAAGTCTCACCTCCTGGCTCATTTGCCTGGCCAGGGAGCAAACAGTCAAAGATGGAAAAGAGTCACATGATTCACGCTGTGAGGTTGGCTATAATAACAATGGAAAGCGACTGCCTCTAAAATCAGAATATAAGCAGTGCCAGTGACGATGTGGAAAAATCAGAACTCCCGTGGGTGCTGGATTATGAAATGGCATTGCTGATGTGGAAACCAGTATGGGAGCTTCTAAAAAATATATGTTTTCCATATGATTCAGTAATTTCCCTCTGAGCACATATCCAAGAGAGGTGACGACAATGCCTCCCACAGGCAAAATCTGAGAATTTATACAATGAAATATTACATACAGTGAAACATTGTGTAGTTTCACTAATGAGAGGCACCTAGAGCAGTCATGGTGATAGAGACATGTTAAGAAAGGCCACCTAGCAAAGGATGAAACTGACATCCAGTGAATGACAAGGTAGCAAAAAAATATTGTCATTGCTAAGTGACCCTCTTTAACAAAATGGTGGTGACTGGTACACAGTTCACAGTCAAACGTTGTATTGGTCGAAGAGAGACCTTCTCGTCCATCAGTAACTAGAGGCTCTTTCTGGATGTCTTCTAGCTGGGACAATTTAAGAGGACTCCCTTGATTGGTACAAGACAGCTGGAAACTAACATGCAGAAAGGTTGAGGTGTTAGCTCTAGAAAATGAAAAACAATAAAATGTGCACCCCGACCACTGATCCAGATGTGTAAGCCCTTCCAGGCTTGTCCAACTTTTAGACATTGTGTCACTGTACTGTCATCTACAGAGCTCACACAAAATAATGTTTTTTTCATAATGCTTTAAATACATCCAGAGTTCATAATTTCATGCTGGGTTGCTTTCATAGCTCCCCTTGGCCATATGCAGTCAGACGTAGCCCTTGGGCCACAGGTTGGGCATGCGTGTAAGGAAGCCAAGATTGTCAGGCTATGCTAAACCTGTTAAAATGGAACAGTTTCATGAAGTGCACATGAAGTCTCAGCATGCAGCGGTCTCCAGATCAACATCTGATGTTAGTGTGGCACAGACGCCCAGCCCAGCATCAGCATCATTCTCTCCTTCTACACCAGAGAGTGAGCCTTGGATTAGAAGGCAAGTGCTTTACCCATGAGGTATATCTCCAGCCTTTTACTCCTTTTTGAGTTTTGAGGCAGAGTTTACTAAGCAGTCCTGCCCACGCTTGAACTAGCTCTGTCACCCTGGCAGACACTGAGTGTGCAATCTTTCTGCCTCAGGCTCCTAAATGTCTGGATGACAGGCTGGTGCCACTAAACCCAGTTCATATATTATTCTAAACATAGAAAAATATCTGATGTTCTGGAAGCCATGGAATAGGTGGTGCAGATGTCACAGTAAGTCAAATACAAGAGAGGGGTGAGGATAAAAATTTAAACCATCTTCCCTAGCCTTCTCCTGAGACAACATTTAGAAAAAAGTGACTAACCAAAGAGCAGTGAGTATCTCTAGCACTCAGATTGTAGTCTGCAGGTTTCCCACTAAAGGAATCAGGGATCTATGTTTGGGGCAGGGAATCTATCAGAGGAGCCAGAACACACTCTTACACAGAAATCAAGGAAATAGGGAATCAACTCAGCTATGTTAAAAAACAAAAAGACTCATAAGAAAACTCAAGCAACCAATCCCCTATTGGCCAAATAGGAAACAATTTGAGCATCTACAAGGGAAATAACCACAATAGATTAAAACAAATCAAATACAGGTATGGAGGGATGGCTCAATGGTTGAGAGTGTGTACTATTCTTATAGAGGATCTGAGTTTAGTTCCCAGAACCCTCATCTGGTGTTAGCTCACAACTGTCTGTAACTCCAGTACCAGAGGATCTGGTGACCTACCTCTTTTGGCCTCTGAGGGTGCTATACCCACATGCACATAGCCACATATACATATGCACATAATTAAAAAAGAAAATCTTAAAGAATCATATATATGATTATATATGTATGCACATATGTGCGTATTTATATTAACACCAAGGAAAACACTAAAGAAAGGGAAAAAAATCAGTCTTAATTGCTGACTATTGGAAGGCACTAGATGTAGAAATGATTGGAAGTCTTTGCCACTCCTCCAGAGAGGTGGTGTTTGTGTTTCCCTTCCTTCAGTCCATAATGTCATATCCCTGTGTCCATCAGGGAATGTGGTGGCAATGACACCGTGTGACTTCTGAGACTGAGACCTATGGCATATGCATATCCCCTACTTGCTCTCAGAACCTGGCTGCCCTAACAAAAGCCTGGGCACATGATGCTACCATGCTATGAGAAATCACAGTATTGTACAAGTGGGGACATTAACCCCACACGCCCTATGCTATTTTAGCTGAATGCGAGACAGATGAGTGACAGAGCGATCATGAATGGTCTGGTTCCAGCAGACACCACACAGAGTAGAACAACTAGGTCAGGCTGGCTCCGACTGTAGAATCATGAGGAGTAATGCAAGCTGATTGTTCTGGAATTGCTTTCCAAAGATATTTCAATTATCATTTTGAAAATAACAAAGAAGCATGCACCACGTCTTTCACTTGTGAATTGGAAAGTCAAGCAGTAGACGAGGGTCAAGTTGTCTTATCTGATTCTTTCTAAGGAACAAGGGGATAAATGAAACTATACCAGATAGACACAATTTGCAAAATCCAGACCATGGTCAAATCTGGGGCAAAATGACCCCGGTTCATTTAAGATTTCAGAAGGGGAAAATGAAAAAGCTGAGTGAAGGAGGGGTCCATAGGGCAACAGCTAATTTAAAGACATATTATCATATGTATGGGTCTTGTTTGGGTCTCGAGTCAAATAAAAAATTCATAAAAATAGTATAGAATCTGTGAAACCATTGATTCTTTTAAAGCATGGATCAGATGTTTGGTAAAGTTGGAGAGTTATTGAGGTTTATGTGCAACAATGAAATTGTGGATATATTAATATTTTTTAAATTAATGTTGAAGTATTTAATGAAGGCTACAAAATCAAGCATTTAGTTTTCAGTAAAAAAGGAGGGGACACGGTTGGAGTGGGTGTGGGGCAGGTCTGGCAATGAGTTGTTGATTGTTGGGGCTGGGTGCTGGCTGTGTGAAGAGGGGTCATTATTCCTTCAGCTTTAGTTCACAGTTTGCATTTCCTGTCATCAAACACTTAAAGGTTCTGTAAGTGGCCCTGCAAGCCTTTGCCGCTTTCCCCAAAGCCTTCTGTTCTCACAGAGAAAGCCTTCAACTCAAGCTGCCTGTATTGGTAACCATTTCCAGTGTATATTTAATGTGTGTGTCTGAGGTCATGCCAGCCTGACCTCAGAAATGACAGAAAGCATCAGTTTGCTCTGCAAAGCCTTCCGTTTCCCTCCCTCCTGCTGCATGGGTTGTGAGAACTCAGTGGTACAGCATAGGCTACAGCGTTTGTGGCTGTCCCTTCTGTACCACTGGCACTATGTGTGTCCATGAGGCAGCCTGTCCCTAGAAAGTATCTACAGCCACAGTGGACAGCGTGCCTTTCGACCCTGCCAAATTCAGCAGGGTCCCCGTGGTTTTTGTTCCAGGTGGGCTGCTCATGTTAAGAAGCATACCAGGAGCTTGCTCTGCTTACTACAATGCCTTGGTTGAGCCATGCAAGTGTAATCTGCCCCAAGAGGACCATGGAGCTCACACTGTGGCAGGGTGGCCATTTCTCCCGGTTATGCAAAGCTGGGGCAAAAAAAGACCTTTAGTTAACCTCAGCTTGTTGACCGTTAGTTAACCTCAGCTTGTAGACCCTTAGTTAACCTCAGCTTGTAGACCCTTAGTTAACCTCAGCTTGTACACCCTTAGTTAACCTCACTTTGTAGCTTCCATGGGGGAGTACGGGTTAAGAGGAAGAGTCTTTGAGGCTCTTGGAGCATCCGATCTCAAATGACCATTTAACCCCAAGTCAGTTGAGGGAGCAGCAGAAGCGATTCGTTTCATGAAAACCTGTCTGTCTCTCATCTGCTGCGAGATGCAGGGAAGAGAGCTGGAGAGTGAGCATGTCCCTGGTACCTCTGGCTATTTTCCCATTCTGAGTTTACACTTTTCTGGTCTCTGGCTACATTCTTAGCCTTGGGCACTGCCATTGAGCTCTTATTCTCAAACTCTCACTCCCTGCTTAATAGAACTTCCACAGCTTTTTGTTATTTGCAGGCATAAGTAGGTAAACTGCCTTGATTTATGCTTACTTCTGTTGTTTACCTAGCCCAGGTGTCTGAGTAAGTTTTCTCTGTCTTCTCCCTGTGAGAGGAACTAGACCATGGAGCCAGGGTAGGCTCAGAATCATTCCCCAATTTCCCTTAGTACCAACCTGACCACTCTGTCAAATCTGTATTCCTGGCTTCTAGTGGGCTTTGCCTTTGGGTGGACCATGACCTAGCTGGCTTTTCCCACCCTTCATTAGACATGCATGCTTCTGTTGGGAACCTAACAGCATGCCTGACAAAATGAAGGGGAGAGTAGCTCAGAACAAAAGTATGGCTATGGGAATCGCGTCTCCTAAAATCCCACAGAAAACTCTAGCTGCAAGGGCCCAGGCAGCCTCTTCTCCCCTCCCACAGCCAGCACAGGGTCGAGGCAGCAGCTGTACTTGGAGTGTGCAGACTGAAGGCTGACTGAAAAGGCAACACACATTTCCAACTGTTTGTGGCAATTGCTTCCTTCACAAAACAGATCTCCTGACATGGGAAGAAGTTACATTAGTTTAAAGTAATTGCTTATATTGTCCAAATTACTCTGCTTAATTTCTTTTAAAAGTGAGTAGAACTCAAGAAGGGAAGCACTGGACAGGCTGAACCTGTCCCAGTTGGACCATCCTGTATGGAGGGAGACATAGGGGCTCTACTGTCCTGAAACATAGAAGTAAGCCAGTCTGAGTCACTCATTTTGAGGTAGCAAGAGGAGTACAATGTCTGCTTTGAGCACAATGTAGACTTTCGGTTGCATGGTCTCTCTTTATTGTAAAGAAAAGTATCTCTCCATAGTCAAGTTGATCTCAAACTGGGTATGTATCCCAGGCTGGCCTTCAAGTCATAATACTCATGCCTCAGCCTCTCAAATTCAGGGATTGCATGAATGAAGCACCATACTCTGTGTGTATGTTTGCATGCATGTATGCATGTGTGGTGTATGTGTGTGCATGTGCGTATGTGTGTGCACATGTGTGGTGTGTATGTGTGTGTTTGCATGCATTCATGCATGTGTGGTGTACATGTGTATGTCTGTGTGTGTACACACATGTGTGTGATGTGTGTTTGCATGTATGCATGCGTGGTATGTGTGCATATGTGTGTTCACATGCATGTGGGGGGGTGTTTGCATGCATGCATGCATGTGTGTTGTGTGCATGTATGTGTGGTGTGTGCATGTGTGTGTGTGTACGTGTGTGTTGCTGAAGATTGGGCCCCAGGCCTTGCACATGCTAGGCACATGCTCTGCCACTAAACTGTAGCATTATTCTTTTATTCCCTACTAGAAAATCAAGCCTTAGGGCACTTGGGACAGCAGCTCTCTTTACCAGAATATAAACACCTGCCACGGACCTGCTGTTCCTCTACACTCCCCAGAGCTGGAAGATGAGTGAATCTGGTTTTCTCATCCTCTCTCTCTCTCCCTCCTACCCTCTCCTTTTCTATATTCCCCTACTCCCTCCTTTTCTCCATCTTTAATCAAGTGAAATGAATTGTGTTTCCATTCAGCAGGTGCAGTACAAGGCTCTCTAAAAGTTTCAGCCAAGCAAATTTGGAAAATAATGAATAAAATTTGTGTGTATGTGGTGTGTGTGTGTGTGTGTGTGTGTGTGTGTGTTGAGCCCAAGAACTCCAGATCCCAAGATGTGCCAAAGAAGAGAGACGCATGTGAAAATTACCCAAGGTGACAGTAACCATCTTTCTCAGCCTTGGAGTAGGCAGCTGGGACAGACGGAAGACCTCCTAGAATTAGCCTTTATGAGGTTTTCCTACAGTTACCTAGCGAGGATGTTAAGAAAATAGGTGTAAGCCGTGAGAGTGCTGGGAAAGTGATGTTTTAGAGATGCATTAGGACAGAGGGGAACAATTTTCAGGCTTTTCTGTCATCTGAATAACACCTCATAATGTCTTAGCAAAATGATCAAAGACAACAAGATCTTGCTGAGACAAAGCCACACTGCCCTAAGCTTCAGCAAATTTCTAGGCTGGTGATGAAATACTCGATGACTGGAAGTGGCTGGGGTGGCCAGCCCCTGTACACCTCATCAAAGCCACCGCAGATACGTTCAGACATTCAACAGAGAGAACGATGGCTGTGTGCTGGTCATGGCTGTCCTTTCTCATTCAGAGTCCATCACATGGGTCACCAGCCAGATCAGATGGCTGAAGATGGCATAGCCACACTGGAGATCCCATGGGCAATGTGCTTGCCAACACTGGGATGTGTGCCACCATATAGCACATTGAAATGTGGGTACAGGGCTTTGGGGCTGACTTGGCTCTTTCTGTATTTCAGAACCAGGAATGTCCGTCAAGAATTCTTTTCAGAAAAAGGCCTTAGCTTTGGATGCAAGCTTCAGTTTCTATGAACTGTAATGCCAGGGTAACCTCATGAGGTTGATTGAGTGAAGAAATTAAAAAAAGAAATATTCAAAAGCCCTTGTCAAGGTTTGGTGCCCAGGTATGATCAGAAAGGTGTAGATTATGCTAGTTTAAGTATTTAATGTTTTCCATACAAGGGTGACCATCAGTCAGGAGGGTGGAACTGACTCTTGATGGAGGAGGGTCATCTGTCTATGTGTTACTTTCATTGGTTTAATA
>LOJH01065151.1:347-10854 GCA_001685095.1 Ellobius talpinus
ATTACAGATGGTTGTGAGTCACCATGTGGTTGCTGGGAATTGAACTCGGGACCCTTGGGCGAGCAGGCAGTGATCTTAACTGCTGAGCCATCTCGCCAGCCCAGAAACTCCAAGACAATTTGGTTCCATGAGAAAATGCTGAGTGAATCCCAGGGTGGCGCGGTGGGAATGGAGGTGAGTGTGTGAGTGGGTGGGGTTGGGGTGGGTGGGAGAGTTGTGAAGACTGGGCAGGTGCAAACTGAATTCTTGAGCAAGGCCTCTGCTTGATTTTAAAGGAAAACCATGATGAAGCAGATTTTCTCAAACTTGGCAAGGACAACGCTGGCAGTTTCTGGTGTTTTTGTCTTCTTGGTCACGCTTCACCCCCACACTGGATGGGAGGGAGAAGAGCTCATGGAGGAGACTGGGTCTTTCAGATAGAGTTCTAAGTGCGACTCCGCCACCTTGAGGACATTTCTGGAAAATTTCCCAAAGCTTTCCCCAGAGCAATCCCCACAGGGCAGATTGCAACTTCTGTTCTCAAGACCCGCCTCTGGGGTCCACGTGTGGTGAGCTGGCCTATGGGGGAAGCGCAGGTAGGGGAGGTGCTGGGAAGCAGCGTGAGGCTCTCGGAGAGTAGGGGAGGGACTAGGGAGGCCACCTGCAGACCGACTCCCTCTTCTAGCTGTTCGACTTTCCGCCTTTTCCCCTTGGACCTCCGAGGAGACCAACACGTGGGATCTCCGAGGTGTAGGGTACTTTTAGTAGCAGAATCTGACTGCAGAGAACAGGACAATACCTGGTGGCTGGGGACAGAACTTTATGTCAACTAAAGTCTCAGGTGCATCCATTTTGTTTCAGAGACTTGGAGAGGAGTGGAAGAATCGGGGCAAGCGAAGAGAAGTCAGGACGTGGAGGAAGCCAACCACGCCTAACTTACTGAGATCACAGAGGAGATCAGAGTACCGAAGACGAGCAGCCGGAAGGTCATCTGCTAGAAGTGAGTAATTTAGCTTCGCTTTTTCAAACATGGCTGTTATATGGTAGGTCGTAATTTGGAGACATGGTTGTTTCTAGAAAATACAAAAGCAGGAGAATTTTTTTTAAAGCATCAGTATTCTAAAGATTACTAATATTTTAAAAAGCAGTAAAGCTACAAATGAGGAAATCTAATGATTTAATGCCGAAAGTACAAGGGAATGTGTCCATTTTTAAAAATATATATATATTCCACACGCAAAGCGAAGCTATGAGAATGTGTGGCAAGGCCGTTTTGGTTGCTTTTGTGATTAAGGTACCATTTGTTTTTACTCCGTAATTTCTCAAAATTGAATACTTTGCCAGGAGCAGGTAAACTTTTACTATTTTTTGAGGTAGAAAGGGCTTCCGGGGTAAAATACAAGTAGTGATACTAATTCGAAGCACTCAGAAGTCTACAGTGATATGTTGGGCAGCAAATGATTTAGCACCAAGCACTTTGCTCAAAGCTGTAACCGACTTGCGTCCGGGTATGTGTAAGGAGAAGCGAGCACCGAGTTCATGGTTATATGCAACCATTTCCTTGTAGACATTGTTTAAAGGTTTATACTTTCAATCCTGGTCGGTGTTAAGCCAGAATGACTGTGCTATTCAACTTGAACATCTCAGCCACTGTTGGGTATTCCTATCTATATGGTATTTACACGTTTATACTATACAAAGACATAACTGAAAGATTACCGCCACGTACAAAGGGTGTGAATTGCATCTGCTGGCCAGTTTTCTTACAATATACACGTGTAACTGAATTTCAGAAATACCTCTTTTATTTTTTTAAAAGAAACCTGCTTTTAAGATCAAAATAACTGCTGAATTCCGTATAGTGACTAAGTTCTAAACTGATAGCTTTTTTCTGCCTTTACTAAAATATGATTAACACATGAAAATTGAGTGAGTGTATTCAAGTATACAGCATGCTTATACACACACACACACACACACACACCACGCACACATATTCTGAAATGATGAGAGCAATCAAGCTGAATGCCACAAGTTACTGTTTGCCATTTGTGGTGAGAATGTTTGAGATCTTCTGTGTTGGCAATTTTCAAGAGAAATTCCAATTTCAACCATTAGTTGTTAAATTCTGTTTTACAGTGTTTAAAGACATTTTTTGAGATGAACATTTGGCTAGAGTTCCTACGTTTCTTAAGCTTCATTGTATAGTACCTGTTTTATTATCGCATGGCAGGTTAGGTAAGGAAGGCCTCGCTGAGAAACTCGAAATTTTTTGAATGGTAATATTATAGTTATTTTATATGCTATGTAGATTTTTTAGTATTAAAGGAGAAATTAATATTCTTTAATGAACAAGGTCAATGAAGAAACACTTTGGAAATCTTTTATTTATCTAAAATCCAGGCCTTTCAAATATTTCAGGTTATTTTAATCCACCCAGAAATCAGAAATACAGGTTTGAAATTTAAAATGTGAATGTGTGTCAGTCCAATTTTGCGATAAATTGATTGCAGTTTATCAACCTTATGTGTGCTGAAAAAATGGGTAAACGTGAAAAATCAGGGTTTAGATACTGCTTTCATTCCTGATCAAGACAGGGCAACTTTCTAAATTCTTTGCAAACACTGGATCTTATGAGAAAACACTGTAAGGCTGACTCCTAAGCCTTAATGAATGCACAATAAAGTCATAGGAAGCATTAATGGTTCATGTGTGAAGGAAATGTGTTTGTGCTCCAACACCAAATGAACCTATGAGATAAACTCATGTCCCTTTGGCAGGAATGATAAAGTCACTCCAGGAGAGACATAATACTATGGAATTGGGCTGTGTAGTTCCTTTGACCCTCCATTTAGACTTCAGCCACGTTGCCCCCTACCGAACATAAAAGGTCAAAGACCTTGGTGAGAAAATGGAGGATTCCTTGGGAATCTGATCCTGAGACCTAAGTCACCTGAAATGGTGCCGAAATTTGCATTTCTCTGGAAGTTAAATTCCAGAGTCCTCTTTTGGAATTCATGGAAACAAAGCAGAGCTAAGGAAACTAGGTTCTACTGGCCTGCGGGATGTCCCCCATGGGAGCAAATGGATCTTTCCTCAAACAGGTTTTGGTTTGTTTGTGTTTTTTTTCAGCCTACAAAAGGGAGTAGAAGCGCCAGGGCTAAGCAGGTTTTCTAGAACAGTATTACTGCCCAGAGGAAGTTGTTTGCCAATATCCTGTGGTGTGAGTGAGATCTCCAGTAAGTCTAGCAGTTAAGAAATGTTGCCTCTTGGTAAAGTTGAGTGGGTCAAGGCCCTGAGCAGACCTCCTTCAATTTCAAAGTAGGAGTCTGATGGGCTCCAAGGGAAGAAACTAATGGGGCTGACAGAGTGGCTGCAGAACTGAGGCTAACTACTAGGTAGATCAGGTACAGGAAGTCCTATGGCTCCTATCCGGTGAAATCAGGACCTAAACAAAGTATTCAGGGCTTTCAGGGAGGAGGGGCGGCTCTGGGCCTTTGTCTTCTGGCTCTGCTACTTGACCAATGAGGTAGTGAGTTGGTACAAGGTGTCCTAACTGAGGTAGCTGGTTTGCTTTCCACAGTGTCAAAAGACACTCAGGATTGTTACTCCATTGTCAAGAGCAAGGAGAGCCTAAAGAAAAAAGTGCATGCCATTTGCCACGCCAGTTAGTTCCATCATCAGGGATACAGATTTACACCAGAAGATTCAAGTCTTCTCTGGCTGATATGCATGGGAGGCCTGCCCTTTTCTGAAGCAAAAGGAGTGGATTGGGGGAGAGGTTGTGGGGAGGGACTGGGAGGAGAGGGGGAGGGAGGGGAAATGGATCAGGCTGGAAAATTAATTAATTAATTAAAAACGACAGGAATTTGGGAAGGAGAAGGAGGTAAGGGCTGAGGCTGGGAAGAGTTAAGGGGAGGACAGGGGTATGAATTGATGAAAATGCAATTGCATGAAACTCTGAGAGAAGTAATAAAAATATTGTATTTAAACAAGAAAGTTCTTTCTAGGCTCAAGAGGAGACAGCTACCGTGGCGATGCAGCTGTTCCCCAGGACCTAGTGGAAAGGATACTCTAGAGCAGGTGGCCCCAAGCATAAAATTATTTGGTTGCTCCTTCATGACTGTCATTTTGCTACTGTTATGCACAATAATGTGAATATCTGTTTTCCGGTGGTCTTAGGCAGCCCCTGTGAAGGTGTTGTTCAACCCCCAAGGTAGTCCTGACCCACAGGTTGACGGACTCTAGGGAGACATGCTCATACCTCAGTTTTCATATTGGGGTGAGACTTTGCCTACTTAAACCTGTTGTCATTCTGGTAATAAAAATGAAACTCGTGATACTTGGGACCTAATTGTTGATTCATGTTAGCAGGTATTATTCAACTGCCTGCTTCTGCGCATTTTTCTAATGAGGATTTATTATAGGCCTACTGAGATACCCTCTTATGGGAATTTTTTATTGATTTTTTTTAATTGATCTCTACGTTTTTCTTATGGGAAATTTAAGCACACCAGGAACCCTAGGTCACTTGGTCAAGCCAAGTAAGAAATATCGAATATTTCATAGGATTCGCTGAAATGAACATTTCTTTGTACCAATGATAGTGTTGGTAATGACCCCTTACAAGAGAGGACGGAATTGTATTCTGGTATACTGTTGTAATGCTTGCTCACCACTTGAACACTGTTTACCCAAGGTGTTTGACCTCTACTATGAAGCCTTCATCCATGTCTACAAGAACAAGAAAGTTCCTGGGGAAATTGGTGATGGGTCTGGCTGGCCTTGAGGATGCTCTTGAGTAAGGTAAGCTACACAGTGAATGGAGACGTTGGATGAAACCGCATGTTTCCATGGTCTTGGGTACTAGATGAAAGACCTAAAGTGACCCATGCCTCCTTCAGCACATTGCAGATAAGCTCGTGGGCATGAGAAATGCTGTGCTGGCTAGGTTAAGCTGCGTGCATTGAAGTAATAGTTTCCCCATGGTCTAGACTAAGGAGCCTGCACCTGTGATGATGCTGTGTTCTTTCTGAAGTCAGACTTTTGGATAACAGAGCCGAAGCCCTAGAAATCTTCAGGTGTGTGAACTTCCTATTTGCCTGGTGGTAGTGCTGCACACCTTTAATTCCAGCACTTGGGAGGTGGTGGCAGGGATCTCTGAGTTCAATGCCTTCCTGGTCTATGGAGCGAGTTCCAGGACAGCCANACACACACACACACACACACACACACACACACACACACCAACCCTATCTTGGAAAACCAAAAACCAAACCAAACCAAGTTTGTATTCACATACATTTTAGTTTAGTTGAAGAGATTGCATCTAGCCAGTCCTTTTCAGGGGACAGATATATGCCTTTGTCTTAGGAATGGAAAACAAACTTTATTTCTTTTTTGTTGTTGTTGGAACTTTAGGATGAAGCTATTTTAGTTAGGGAATACAAGAAAAACAATGTGTCTTTCTCCACTTACTACATACATGTTTAAGTCAAGTAAACCACAGAAACATGGATTCAAAAAATGAGTAGGTTCAAAGGAAGTATATGAAAACTTTCAAAGGAAAGAACTAATTGTGTAACTGTCAGTTGTTTAATTGCCTTAAAAGTTTAAAGTTGTGTGTGTGTGTGTGCTTTATTTTCTGCAAATGGGTATTTTGTCTGCATGAGTCTGTACACCACACACATGAACGGTGCCCATAGAGGCCAGAAGAGGGCATCATATCCCATGGAACTGGAGTTGCAGCTGTTGTGAGCCACATGTGGGAGTTGGGAACAGAACTCAGGTCCTCTGGAAGAGCAACAAGTGTGCTTAATTAGTCACCTCCTCAGCCGCAGCCTTGACTCTTTAACTTAGTCTTGTGTTTAGACTTAAAATGTTGAAATGAGAAAACATGTAATATTTGAAGTAATTGGTAGTAATAATTACCAGTAAAAATAAAAGGTAAACCTCGGTGCCATTCAAAAATATAATTGGAAAATAGCCTTGTCTTTTTCTCTAGAAATAATCATACTTCTATCCAAGGTTTAAAGACCTCACGTTTTACTGGCCTGTGTTACTGTATAATGTAGTGGGTTTCACTTTGGTATTTTTCTATTTTGTGGGGAGAGGGCCAGGGCTTGACTCTCAAATTCAGACTAGGCTGGAAACCATGATATAGTCCAGATTGTCCTCAAATTGGTGACCATCCTCCTGCCACTCTGGAATTAGGCATGCACCATCATACAGATGCGTAACAAACTTTGATAATATATATTCCTGCTGGTACCTTGTCACACACTTTTTTCCCTATTTCATATCCCCTTATCCCCAGTAGCCCCTAAAGGCCCCACTCTTGAAAGACCTCACTCTTCACTCTTCATTTTTATGTACGTGTAATGCTATCTTTAATTTTTATATCTAGTGACACATGGCAAGGTTTGTGATATGAGAAAATTATAATTGAAGCAACTGAAGAGGCAAAGATATTACTTACATATCATACAAGTCAAAGTCCATGCCAGTAAATCCTTTGGCCTATATACATACATGTGCCCACACATGTCTAATAAACATAACAGCAGAATGTAATGGATCAAAGATTACATAGCTATAACATATTTTAAGAGTATTTGCTCCAGTTGCTGTTATTTTGTTTGTGTTTTGTGGGCTTTTGTTTTGTTTTGTTTTGTTTTGGTTGTTTTTTTTTGCCACAATGCATGTTAGTCTTTCTATTTGCTAACTGCAAGGTAATACTTTGAGGGGCCTGGAGGGGCTCAGCAATTAAGAGTATTGGCTGCTCTTGCAGAGGATCTGAGTTCAATTCCCAGCACCCAGATTGTAGTTTAAGCCTCTATAGTTCCAGTTCCAAGGGATCTGATGCGCTTTCCTAATTTCTACGAGGACAAGGCACATGTGGGAGACATGCAAACAAAACATTCCTACAATAAAAGTAAATAAAAAAATTTTTTTAAAGAAATGCTATCTTCACCCCAAAAGCTCCTGTCAATCGTAAATGCATGCTGTCCTGTGTTGAGTGAAGGACTCATGCACCAAATTGTATGTATAATGTAATAAAAAAGGAAAAAATAGAAATGTTTTGTGTATGGCAATAAGCCTGCCTTAGATAATACAGGAATCACTGGGCTTAGCACTTGAGGGGTGCATCAAGAGTTCAAGACCAGTGTCATAACAGGTTGGAGGACAGCTTGGGCTGAGACCCTGTCTCTCATACAAAAGAATGTGGGTTGTTTAAATAATGAGGAAACTAAAACTGATTTAGTTAGATAACACCAATTCTCTTACAGAGTTTCCCATCACTTTGGTAATATTTAAGCTGGGGCTAGGAGTACAGCTTAGTGCTAGAGCATCTACCTAGCATTGCAAGGCCGGGGGTTTTATCCACCACGATGCACCTAAAGAAATAGGTAGCTGAAAAACTTTTAGGGGTTTCGAGACAGGGTTTCTCTGTATCTTTGGAGCCTGTCCTGGAACTTGCTCTTCAGACCAGGCTGGTCTCAAACTCAGAGATCCACTTGTCTCTGCTTCCTGAGTTCTGGTATTAAAGGCATGCACCACTACCGCCTGGCAATAGATGAGAAATTTAAAGATGTACTGCTGTCAGCTCTTAATAGTCTTTCCAGAAAATTGAATTTATGTTAGATATGTTGTGATATCCAGAGATTCTTTAAGAATTGTGAATCAATTCAGAACAAATAATGTGCAGAAAAAATTGCTCATGAAATGTGATTCATTGGCCATTTGTGATTTAATATATTTATATCTCTAGTTGTTCATAGGAAACAGAACTAAAGACACTTTATAAAATCCTTTGTGTGCTTGAATTTGTGGTGCTGGTCACCTCTGCACTTTTTATCCATGACTAGTTCTTAACTCAAAGAAATGTTTAATTTCTAAAACCTCCGGAGTTAAGAAATATTAAAAATATTACATACTCCAGGGCTGGGTGTGGTGGCACTGCCATTAATCCCAGCAGTCAGGAGTCACAGGCAGGTGGGTGGATGTCTTTGAGTTCAAGGTCAGCCTGGGCTACAGAAGTGGAAAAAATTTTTTCAAGGGAAAAAATTTGTATTTCAAAACATAGCATGCTTGTAAGACTTCAAATTGTAAAAAGCTGTAATAGGTGGTGGGGTAATCTATCTGAACCCTTCAGGTGCAAAGTAACTAGGTTTTAGGTTAAAAGTGTGTGTGTGTGTGTGTGTAGTTGGATTTTCTTTATCTTTACTCTTTGGGGGCCCGCCACCCAGCTCCCATATGTAATGTATCTTCAACTAATATTCCACATGTGTGTATGTATGTAATGTGTGATATGTGGAAGAGGCAATATGAGAATATATAGAGAAGTTCTAATTTTGATTAGGTGTTTAACAATCTTTTGACTTTGTAATTCTCAAAATGAGAACACATTACCAGCAATGGTGCTATTTTTGTAATTTGGAAAAAGATCTACTTCCAAGAATAAATATAAAAAGATTTCCATCTAGGGAAAATGTATTAATATGGGCGTAATGGAAGCATGCGGAGTATATCATTAACACAGAAGACAAGAGAAAATCCTACTCGGTATGAATCATTAAGGTTTCCACCTTAATGTGCATTTATATACATATGGATACTATGTAGCATGTGTGGGTGAATATATTAAATGGAATGACAAGCATCATTTATAATGACTTTCTAAAAAATGAGAACTTGATAATTTATATGTAATTTTTTCAGGCTGCTTAGGAATCAGGAATATTTTGTTATTTGGTTTATTGACCTTTTTCCTTTTTTCTTTCTTTTTATTTTGTTTTAAAACTTCTTTATTGAATCTTTGGGAGTTTCACATCATGCACCCCAATTATGTTCACCTCCCGGTTCCCACATATTCCACCCTCATTCCTGTTGCATCCCCCCCACGAAAGAAAATTAAACAAAGCAAGCAAGCGTGCCATTGGGATGGATGAAGAGGTGATGGAGAGGCAGGAGAGAGGAGAGGCAGAGATTTTACTATTTCAAATGTGGGTTTTTTGTTTTTGTTTTTTAGGCAAGGTCACACTTTAGCACAGCTTTTGCCTGGTCACACTTGTAACCTAGGCTGGCCTCAAACTTGTGCTAATTCTCCTGCCTAGGCCTGTAGAACCTTAGGATTACTGAGTTGAATCACCACACTGCAGTTGGTCTTAATTAATCAAAACCCAGAGATAGATATAGGGGTTAAAGCTGAAGATCCGAGAAGCAGAGCAGTAAACCATTAGAGAGACCTTTTACCTCTACCAATGCTCAGACCTAAGGGGCGATCCTCAGACCGCCTAGACTGCAAAGTGTCTCCACCAAACCTCAGACTCCAATAAGCTCCGGTCTCCTCCTCCTTATACTCCTCTCTCCGCCCAGCCATATCGCTCCTGTCTCCACCTCCATAGTTAGTGCTGGGATTAAAGTGTTGGGATCATCTTTGTGTGATTCTATTTCTCTTTTTAGATAGTTAAATCACCTCACGCAGCTCAGGATGGCCTTGAGTTCCGGGATTTTTAGGTGTGAGCCACCACTCCCTGGCCTCTAGTGACTTAGCTCTGCTCTCTGGTCTTCAGGCAAGCTTTATTTATTCAAACACAAACGAAATATCACTACACTACACTTAGCTCAAGAAGTGGAAATTTCTTTGCACACCATAATGTACAAACATCTAATTTTAATACAAATTTATTGTTGTGTGTGAAAGAAAATTTTGGACTCTATATTGAAAGGAGCTAAAGGAAACAATTCAAAATATGGTCTTAACAGGCTTTGTGGGAGTATTTCTTTTCTGCCTTTGACTTGGCCTATGTGATAGATCCTAATGAGAACATAGCTTTAATTCTTTTCTCTAGAAGACAAATGATAGCGCATACACACCCAAAGAAGACACAGAAAGCAGTTGAAGTCTATTTAATGACGTGGCACAGTGCTGTGTTCAAATGGCAAATGAAAGTATCCATGTAAAAAGCACAGGTCTTACTTCAAAGGGAATAAGAGATGATGGTTTATTTTGGAACCAGTGTGACCGAGACCCAGGAACACGACGAATACCATGTTCCACAGTCGAAGTAGTTACATGATATTTAAAGGCTATAAATCAAATATTTACCAAGTGTCTTGGTAGGGGTCATAGGTGTGTGAGTTACAGCCAAGGGAAGAGCTCTGATGTAGGTTGCAAAACAAATAACTTTTGGATTGATGAAAACCATTGGATACATTTAAGAATACATTTTAAGGTTTTGATAGTCACTGGGGTGTTAGGTCAGGCACCAGCAGGCAGTGAATGACTTTCGGAGTGACTGAAAATAGCCCAAGATAGTTTGGCTCTGGTCTGCAATACCTCTTAACCTAGGTACTTAATTTAACTAACATTAAAGTTCAGCCTATTGGCCTTGTAGACTCTTTAACAAAGGGACAGCTCTGTTCTTCCTTCTAGGAGCTTTAGTTAATAAAAGCATAAGAAAACACTTGAGTAATTTCTGGCTGGCATATAATACACACATATATAGGAATCCTGCCATGTGAG
>LOJH01065152.1:0-10507 GCA_001685095.1 Ellobius talpinus
GCTAAAGTCATCTGAGAGGAGGGAACCTCAATTAAGAAAATGCCTCCATAAGATTGGGTTGTAGGCAAGCCTGTAGAGCAGTGGTTCTCAACCTGAGAACCCTTTTGCAAACCTCTATTTTCAAAAATATTTACACTACAATTCATAACAGTAGCAAAATTACAGTTCTGAAGTAGCAACGAAAATAATTTTATGGTTGGGGGTCACCACAACAGGTATAAAGGGTTGCAGCATTAAGAAGATTGTGAACCACTGCTGTAGAGCACTTCTTAATTAGTGATTGATGGGGGTGGTGCCATCCCTGGGCTGGTGGTCCTGGGTTCTATAAGAAAGCAGGCTGAGCAAGCCACAAGAAGCATGCCAGTAAGCAGCACCTTCCATGGCCTCCGCGTCAGCTTCTGCCTCCAGGTTCCTGTCCTGCTGGAGTTTTTGTTCTGACTTCCTTCAATGATGAACAGTGATGTGGAAGTGTAAGCCGAATAACAGCCCCCCAACTTGTCTTTGCTCATGGTGTTTCATCATAGAAATAGAAACCCTAACGAGACCGATCTCTTTCTATATACATAAAATAAAAATATAATAAATACTTTTAAAAAGATTTTGAATTTGAGCTCTGTATAAATAAGTTACATTACTGTAGTGACAAGTACTGATTTATTTCAGTGTTACTAATTGCATAAATAATTTTATAGCATGTTCTCTTTATGATTTTTAGAAATCAGGGCTAGACAGATGGCTCAGTGGTTAAGAACATTCCCTGCTCTTCCAGAGGACCCAGTTTTATTTTCCAGAACTCACTTTGGATGGAGTTACTTCTAAGTTCAGGTTGAGGAAATCTAACACCCTCTTCTGGCATCTGCAGGAACACACACACACACACATACACACTTCACATACTCATACATGCACATGGCATACACTCACACAGACACAGACATCTTCTTACATACATATATAATAATATTTAAAGAGCCTTAGAAGTCACAGAATTTGCATACAGTACATGTCTAGATCTTAAAAGTTTTGTGAAATTGTTAAGGATGATATACCTGAAGCTGAATTTGAACAAATGGGCTTATTTTGCTGTCTGAAATGAGCATACATCATGTGAGCAGGACGGGAAGCAACCTTAGAATGAGGTTGTGATTGGCAGTGTTAGAAGGTGGGAATGAATCTTAGTCATTCATGACCTTATTAAATTTCAACACCATTCAACCTCATGACCTTTCCTATCACCAAATCCCATTGCAATGTAAAATAATAAATGTCTTTACTATTTAAAGCATTCTGAAATTGGATTTTTTAAAGATTGTGCACTGGTATCCAAATGACAACAACACAAAATTAGCTTAGTGCTTGAAGGTTTATTTCTCCTGTAAGAACACAGAAATAGCAAAATCCTTCCAATAGGTGTGGATTCTGGTTCAGATCCACATATATTGGTTGAATGACCTTGAACAGGTAAGGCTCTTCACTTGCAAGTGGAAAACAATACTTACACAATTCTATTTTTGTTTAAATTGATGTATTTGATCTTTAAAAACTTGTTTAATTTTTAATTATGTGAGTTTGTGTGTGTGTGAGTATGCATGTGTGCACACATAATGTGTGCACACATAATGAGCACATATGCAGCCACACATGCAAGTCAGAAGATGGTGCTGTATCTTCTGGATCTGGAGTTACAGATTGTGAGCTAACTGGCGTGGATGCTAGGAAGTGAACTTGGGTCCTTTTTAAGAGCCGTATGTACTTTTAACCCACTGAGCCAGCCATATCTCCAAACTGATATCTTTTGTTATTGATTAAAAATTGTAAATTAGTATATCCTAATCTTAACTTTGTTCTGTGTTTACATGAATTTTAAGACCAACGTAAACTTGAGAGTAGACTGTTGAAGTGTCCCACCATATTACTGTGTAAAGTGCACAGATTAGATAACCACCCCTACATCTGGGGCACAGACTAGTTCTGACAACCAAAGACTACCTGGGAAATGAACGTGTAATCACATTCTCTTCTCTCCTAAGCCATGAAATATTAACCTTTTCTCTCTTTCCTGCACTTTTTCTCTTTCCACAATACAATACAAACAGAACCATATAGTAGGAACTCTTTTGAGACCGACTTCTTTCAGTCAACATGACATCTCTGAGATTTATCATTTATCCATGTTATTGTACTATCACAACAGTGTTCTTTTTAGTAAGCAGTATCTCCTTGTGTGGCTATATCAGTTTATTTCCCAATTTCTTCCATTAAGGAACATTTCTGTTACCTCTTGTCAGAGAACTTGCCAATAGATCTTCTGCACCATCTATGTATAGATTTTGGTAAAAATATAAATACTATTCATCTAGGGTAAACACCTATAAAAGATGTCTTCATTACACAGTAGATGTGGGCTTAAATTTTGAAGAAACTGTCAGTGTTTTCTAGGAATACTACATGATTGCAGCATCATAAGGAATACAATAAAGGTCTAATTGCTACACATCCATGTCAGCAATGGTATTCTCAGTATTTTTTCATGATTGCCATCCTAATTTATGATAATAATTTGCATTTCACTAAAGGAGAATAATGTCAAGAAATTTCCCTGTGATTAGTTGTCATCCCTATATCTTTTTCTTTAGCAAAATAGGTTCAATGGCGGTTCTGTTGAACTTGTCCATATTGGGTTTCATGGTCTAAGTTGATGAGGACGACCAACCAGGTCTCTTCCTCAAGAGGGCATCAGATCTCATTACAGATGGTTGTGAGCCATCATATGGTTGCTGGGAATTGAACTCTGGACCTCTGGAAGAGCAGACAGTGCTCTTAACCCCTGAGCCATTTCGTCAGCCCCCATAAGACCTTTATTGGATGTAGTTTTTAAATTCCTTTAATTCTTTTATATCTCAGGTCAGTACCTTTCATAAAACAAAAAGAAATTGTAATCTCATCAAGTTCAGTTTATCATCTTATTTTGTTGTCTTCTAAAGATTTTATAGCCTTACATTTTATATTGAATTCAGATCCATGATCCATTCTCAGTTGTTTTATCTAAAGTTTTAGGTTATGTTGAGTCCCCCCCCTCATAAATTGGTGTGCAATTTCCCTTTTCTTATGGTCCCTTTATGTCCTAGGTCATATTCATGTGCTGGAGAATCCAGTAATTCTTATTATTTTGGCAGTGCTTCATAAGCTTGGATGTGCATGAGAACTGGCAATGGGAAATAAAATTAAATCAAGATAGTGAAAAAATCAAATTACCTATCATCTGGCTATATTTTTCTTTTCATGTATAAATATGTCATCTGAGGAGCTCATGATTTATAGAAAATCTGAAAATTACTGTTCAATTGACAGATGGTAATGGGACTTTGACTAAAAATATTGATTTAGGGATGTTTTCTTTCTACGTCACTGCTAAATATTTGTTCAAACAGGCAGGCCCTAGGGAAAACTGTGAAATCAGTAAAGATTATCTGCACCCCCTTCCTCACCATCCCTTTTCAACTGAGACATTTGAAGACCAAAGTTCTTAGCCATGTGAAATGCTGATCAACAGACTGGATTCTAATATTTCTTCTCTCTTGTGAAATAGAAAATATTACTGTTGAAGTCATTCTCCTTTTATCATTTACTCTGGCAGTTCTTAATTTTGAGCAGAGCTAAGAATTTTGCAGAGTTTAGATAGCAACGAAAAATCTCAACTGTTCCCGGGTGCTTTTCATTTTGTGAACTAGTAAATTTCAGCAAAACAGAGATGATTGTGAAATTCCTAGCACAATTATGAGATTGGAAAAAGGCAAGTAAGTATGGTAAGTAATCCAAGTTTGTGTCTGAGGCAGATGAGATGCACAGGGCCAATTCTCTTTCAAAGATACCTTTTGTTTGTTCAAGATCCCACTCAGAATTCTAGAACCATCTCCTCTCCCATAGGCTGATTCCTAGCCCACCCCTTAGAAGTTCAGAGATCAACCTGTGCATAAAGGAGATTTATCAGCACACCAAAGGCTATCAGGCATTAAACAAACAAGGAAATCACAAAGGTTTAAAGTTCATCAGACATCTAAGTGCCTAACAGACACTTCCACAGCCAGGATAATGGAACCGCTGTGAGAACCTTGACATTGTTTTCTGTTGAAAAGGGCTTAGTAGAAAAGCACTGTCTAGGTAACAATTTCCATGACAATATTCTCTCTTGGAGCCCAAGTCACCTGTCCTTGAATACCCTCAAAAGTCATTGGTGAATGCCCCTTTTACAATTCTAGTTCTTGATGAAACCTATAGTCATTTTTCTGGTTGATACTTGTCTCTTAAAGCCTACTTCTGAACTCATCTTGCTCAATGTGCTTAGATCATATCTGCTAGACAAGGTCATTGCCTCGCCTTAAGCTATTGGTTTTCTCTAGTCATCTTAAGACTGTTAATACCTCTGTAGCCTGTAGAATAGGACATAAACATATGTAGAAGATAATCTTCATAAAAAAAACCTTTTGTAACCGTTATTAAAATTCTCATTGAACTTGGGTGAGGATTGTTCACTGGGTTTGGATGCTCACCATCCCTGATCTCTTCCTCCACAGTTTTTCCAATCAGTTGGACAATTTCTTCCAGGGACTCAAGTAAGATATTCAGTCACTCTGGGTTATTACCCAATGTATTGCCATTAGGGAATATTCAGGTCACAATGGGATTCATTATAAGGAGAACTGATTCAAAGGTTTGGGAGTCAGCTATAGGATGGAGAGACTCTTACTGTATGCAAATTATTCAGTCTCTCTAAGTCTCAGTTTCTTTCCCCATTAAGAGGTGGCACTAGCGATTCTTGTTGGTAGCATTGTTATAAGGATTAAAGATTATAGTAGATTGTAGAGTGCTGTAGCAAAGTGCATAGTCCAGCACTTGATAAATACTTCTGAAAATTGCAACTACGAATATATGAGGAGCCCACCTCTGTCCTAGTTGTAGGCAAGTTCTAGTTATTTTCTTAGTAATAGAAGTATTGATGTCTGCTTCTTTCTTTCAGCTATTATTTGGGATTGAGTTTAAAAAGTCACTTTGCATCTAATTGCCAACCTCTAAACTAATCAAAGATCAAAAAGAAACAAATTCAATGTTTCTCAATGAGAAATGGTATCTTCTCGTGGATTCTTTTCCCCATAAATGATGTGAAAACAGAGAATGCTGTTCTCAGTACATAGACTACCTAACATTCTGAGTTTCTAATCTCTTACTGTTCTTGCATAACCCTGTCATGCAAATCAACCTACTTCATTTGGGACGGAAAGAAGATAATGCAATTAATGATTGTGAAGTGCCTCAAAAATGCAAAGCACTCTATAATGCCAAGAGTAGTTTTTGCCTGCCAGTAGAAAGTAGAAGTATAAAAATGGCTCGCAAAGTCACTTCACTACCATGACCGCAACCCTACTCTTCCAGTTATAATTTGCAATTAAAGCCTGTTTATTCAAAGCAACAAGAGACATGAAAGCAATTCAGTCATTTTCTAAAGTAGGCTTCTCCCAGTCAAGATCAGATGACAGTAATGTATGAAAAGCACCTTCAGTTCCTGATAATGTCACTGACTCACCTAACCCAGAGTCCCTTTCTGTAATTAATGAATGTACTACTCACATCTCTTTTGCACGTACTGGTTAGCTTTCAAATGTTCCTCAACTTATAATGGGGGTTATGTACAAATAAGCTCATGCATTCAAAATGCGTGCTCCACGGAAAGTCGTAGCTTAGCAACACGCACACAGAACACAGCTGGTTATTTCTTTGTGATCGTGCAGTTGAGTGGGCACTGTGGCCTGTTCTTGCTGTCTAGCATAGGAGCTTATCAGACTGCATGATGTTCGAATGGAAAAGGTTTAAAAATTGGATTGCATGCTCATTTTCTGTTAAATTCGTATTGTTTCATACACTGTAAACTTATAAATCACAAGCTAGGATAGATATCACTACCATGTATTGTTTTCCTTATGTGCTTTGAATCATAGCAGCAAGACCCCGGGCAGAAAGGACAACTAATCCAGGCAATCTAGTTTCAGAAAGGGGAGAAAGGGGAAGTGCATCATTTAGTTTAAAAGAAACTGTATGGTCAACTTAAAACAAAAGCTATTTGCTAGTTATCCTGCTATAATTCTAAGTGGAACGATGTTTTAAACTTGCCAGATGAAAGTGCCTGGAAGCCCATCCAATTTTGTGTTTGAAGGAACCTGGGGACTTTCATGAGAGGCCACAAAAGATCAAAGCATGCTAAAGGATGAAAAAAAATCGTGTTTTCATTGAAGGGTATGAACATGTCCTTCACTCAGAATTTAGAGCTACTCTGGAAACAAAGTCATATAAAAGTATTTTACAATTTTGAAACTGACCAAATTCTTCTGAATGTTCTGTGCTGTTTTCTTGTTTTGATCCTGATACTGCCTTTGTTTTGCTAAAGTGATGCTGGCACCTGACTTTGTTCCTTAACTCTATTAAGTAAGTATAATTAAAAGTTATTTGTGTTCAATTATTTGCTTATCTGCTTGTCTGATTGTGCTTTCTCTTTTCATCAATACCAGTTTTCCCTTTATTTAATCCAAGTGGTAAAATAATTAGATAGATAAGAGATTTAAAGTAGAACTCAAGCCTCAACCTTGATAAGACCTTAGGGCCTCCTAAAATATCAACTTCCTTTATCATTGCCCGCCTTTAGATTCACCTTGATTTTTATATGCATTTTAAATTGGTAGAGAAGAGATAAGTTATTAAGGAAACTACTAAAGTCAATAAGAAATCAATCTCAAGAAGCAAGTCAGGAAAATGCTTCTGTATTTAATATTATAGAGAAATTCAATGAATACATTCAACCTGGCATGTATATTTCTCTTTTAATAAGTCCCACATTAAAAGAGAAACTGGCTTAACATGATCATTTGAAACAACTCATTCTATCAAAAGGAAAATCTTACATGGTGTATTTATTACATTTTTATTGTGAACATAGTACCTTCCAAACTACAATCAGGAACATCAGCAATCATGTTTTAGACAAATGGAGCCTGAATATCTTAATCTAATTCTCTTCTCCGGGAACACTAGAAAAGTACAGTAACATTCTCCAAAGTCAAAAAGGTAGGGAGAAAGTGAGAACTAGAAAATAACTTTGGTGTTCCAAATAAAAGTGTTTCCAGCATGGATTGAGAAATAAAAGGAGATTTTAATACACAGCATCAGACCCTCGCATCCAGCTCCCATCATGCACCTTACTGTATTACCTTCCCTCTCTAACCCACAAAGCCAGGCTATGCGCAGAGGACCAGTGGATACTAGGGCCCACCTAGGACATTGAACCTTGGATTACTGAGGAATAAGGCTGGTGAGATGAGATTTACAGTATCCTTAACAATAAACAATGCTGATTGTGTTGAGTTCTTAGCCTGGCCTTGCCTTGGCATCTAAAACCAATCCCTGCAGACTATGCAAAGGCATCAACTGTATCCAGACCCAAGCTTCTGTTGCTGTTGCTTTCCTTCCCCAGTTTACTACCTTCACCCAGGCACTTCTCTCCAGAAAGCCTGTTAATTCTGACTTATATGATATTTTCTTACTAAATCCTTTTCTTTCAAGAACTCTGATTTAGAAATTGCTATCATAAACTAAGGTGCAGAAAAACTTGATAAAAATCAGCAGTACCATTCCTCTTCAGAAATGCTGCAACAAATTAGCTATCAATTGCCTATAGTCACCTGCAATGCCCACCGTGTTTTTGACTCAGAGAGAATAGCATGAAGGGCAGGAGGAATTAATCCAATGACAGTTAATGAGGTGGCTGCTCTTTATAACAACGAGCTTAATAGTAGAAAAGTCATTTGCTTAGTAGAACTGAGGTGGTCAAATATAAATTCAGACTTTGATCCAGTGTGCTGATGAATTATAATATCAGTGGTATTCACAGCCTTGACAGGTTTCAGTGATGCACATTGTGGTATTATCTGGGTTAGTGGGAAAGCTGAGAAATTGACACAGAAATATATGAGAGGATTTAGAAGTCCCTATGAAGGCTAAATCCTTAATTCTCATGGAATCTCCCTGGCCAGATTAAGAAACCTCTCCTACCTTGCCCGCTGAAACTGTTGTTACCTTGATTGAAGACATTATTTCACTTGTGCGAGTCACCCCACACTGTGAAGCCAATTCTCTTCCTTCACTTCACTTTCATATTGGTTGTTGGATTTAACACGACCCTGAGGAGGTGACATTAACAAAGTCAAAAGCCAGAGAAAGCAAACACATTTCTAGCTTTCTAGTTTATTTTGTAAAACCCTAGGGAGTGTACATAGGGAAAGGGTATGAGGATGCTTATTCAAGGCTGAGAAATGCAATTTTAGATCAGCATGGATCTAACACCTCAAGATTCCTTGTAGATTGGGCAGCTCTCCTGAATCCAAGGTGTGCACAAGGCAAATGACCCAGTGAACAAAACTTCCCATGGAGCATTGTTCTTAGAGGGAAGAAGATCTGCGGCACTAATCCACACACCTTCATGAGTAGAGCTTAATCGTTCCAGAGACGTGAGAAGATGGAAGGAATAAAATTAAGGGCTGGGGTCAAGAAGGTTTTGAGTAAAATGTGAGAGAACTTTCCACAAGGTAAGATGTTGACGGTCCTGTGAAGGTACACTAGACGACACCATATGGAGGAATCTTAAGTCTGTCTTATTACTCCTAAATATTTCCAAAATAAACTGCTCTGACTCTTAAAAATGTTACATTGAATTTTAAGACTTTAAACATTTTATAAATGTCTATGTAAATGGTGGCTAAAAAACCCAAGATTGTATTGAAAGTCACTTGTTTTCATTGTAGTTTAGAAATCAGTAACCCCAAGGGCTGAGTGGCCTCGTATAGGCATTTCAACTGCCCAACTGCCATTTGATTCCTAACTAGAAGTGGAACCTAGCATGCATCATTGTATGAAGATCTAGGATGATAAAGGTGGAAGTGGAATTCTTGAGAACAGGAAATGGAGGAAGGAAATGAGACAACTTGAAATTGCAAATACAAAACCAGGCCCTCTGTATTCTCTATTGTATTACTGTTGTAGATTAATAAGGATTTAAGAGGCCATTTAGCAGTGAAGACTTCTTTTTTAAAAAGGGACAGAATATTCATTCTGAACTTCATTTATGTACTTACACTGAAGATTGAACCTGGTACCTCATACATACTTGGGAAGCACTTTACCCCTGAGTTGTAGCAGCACTCCTGAACTCTTTTGTTAATATCTGGATATCTCCAATTATATGAGTTTTTAAAAATATGACCATTGAAAGAAGGAAGCACATGATTTCCCAGCAGGGAAGTCAAAGGTTTTTGATATTGTCTATTCGTCGGCAAATATGTAGGCTAACATCACCCAAATGGATGTTCTCACCTAGGACCTTGCTCTTGAGACTGTGTCCAAATTATAAAGGGACAATGAAATTAGCAGCATGCTGAAAGAAACTCTGCCTGGCACTGATGTCCTATCCAGGTTGGTCCTGCTAGTTCGCCATTCTAGATCCCTGTCTTGTCTTTTTCTGAGCCCTGCCTTCTCATTTAGTCTGTATATCAGCTGATAGCTTCAAGTGATGGGTATAGTGCTTATGAGGCACATGAACATAGAGTATATCAAGGAATGATCATGTCTTCCAGCTTTTGCCTGTGGTTGGCCACTGGAGTTGCAGAGGGAGAATGGAGGGATGGAGTGAAGTTACATATTCTAAGTCTTTCTTCCACCCTTCTGCTGACACCTTGGTTTGCTTTATTCTCAATAGAAATGCAGTTTTTCTTAAGGTAGCACCTTGCTCTAGCTTTTCCCATTTGGGTTCTAAGAAATGCTCTATTCCTTCATTGCTTTGGCCCACACAATAGCTACAGCCCCACTAAGTACTTGCACCATTCTTTCTATTTCTTCTAACCACTTTTTAAATTAATTTTTCTTAGTAAATTCTTCTCAAATCATTTTAATAATAGACTGCTATCTGTTAGTTGGAAACACAGCTAACAGATATGTAAGTGCATCTCTTTCTGGTTAATGTTGTCATAAGGAAACACAACAGACATAGCATCCTACAAAATGACCAAGATGGAAGAATACCTCCGAATTGACATGAAAGGTGAAAAACCTGGTGAATGGTTACAAATAAAAAGGAATGGATGTGAGGGCCCCTGTTGTACAAAAGCCATTAATGACCAATAGGAGAGGAAGGGGATGGGAAAATAGGGGGTATGAATATGGTAAATATCATGTACTTGTATGAAAGTATCATTTACAAAACCTATCATTTCACTGAATATATGCCAACAAAAATGTTACTCACACAAAGGCACAGATGAAAATTGTTCAAAATACACTTAGAAAGTTTAAAAGCCTGATTTCCAGTCACAAAGGGCAATGACAAATAGCTGATATAAGAGTTTGTGTTCAAATATCAGAACCTAAACTATCATGAGTGTCAGCATCACCAATCCCTAGGGTGAAATGT
>LOJH01065153.1:0-11829 GCA_001685095.1 Ellobius talpinus
CACACACACACACACACACACACACACACACACACACACACACACACTATATGGCAGACACAGCAGGGGTCCTGGGGAGAGGTGAGATTCAAAGTCTAGAGAGCTGTAGAGTGGGGAAGGCAGTTGACTGAAGGCTAGAGGAGGCATGTAGGAGGCAGCTGGCAGAAATGGCACCCAGAGAGTACTCTGTAGGGGCTGGTGGGCAGGAAGTGTCCCTTGAATGCTAGCTCTTTTTGCCCCCTGTGCTAGGGATGGAACCCATGTCGTGTGTTGCTAATCACATGCTCTAGCACTGAGCTACCCCTACCCCGCAAAGGCCAGCTTTTTGGCAGGTCAGAGTCTTTGCTCAGAAATGCTGGCCCAGAAAGGATTAACTGTAAAGATGAGCCAGAGCCAGGAAGGACAGAGAGAACCCAGGAAGAGATGGAGGCCAGCTCAGGTTTTCTGCCTCCCCGTGGTTTCACATAGGAAAGCTTCTGTTCCACTCTCACCACTGGGTCTCTGCTCTCACTGTCTCCTCTGCCAGGCACAGCATGGGTCCCTTGTCTGGTTAGCTCCTCTTCTTCCTTCTGATGTCCACACATGCTACATTTTCTGGGGACCTTTCTCCAGTCACTAGACCCCCACATTCTTCTACTTTCCCTTTAGGTTGCTTTTCACTCTTGAACACAGCCACTGTTGAACTCAGATCTACTTAGAACCCATGTTCTTACAGGCAAGGCCACATCTGATGTCCACATACATGCCCAGCACCCAGCACAATGACCACATATAGAAAACACACAGCAGATGCTGCCAAATGCATTAAAGGGCAAGTGGCCTTAGACGAAGTTCTGAGTCTCTTTATCAAGACGGTGATAGACCTTCTCAGGGCTCCTGAGAGTCTTACAATGGTCACTGTAGAGATTCCACCTCTCAACAAATGTGGACTGCCCTTACTCCACAGAAAATACACAATTTGAATCTGAAGTGTCCCCTTGAAGGCTTGTGTTTTGGGCATTTGGTCCCCAACGTGGTGCTGTTGGGGAAAGGGGAGTCATTAGGATGTGGGTAAAGCCCAGCTGGCAGAAGTATGTCACTAGGGACAGGGCTTGGGACTTATACCAGGCTCCTTAGTTCCTACTCTCTGCTTCACGGCCCACTGAGAAGTTAGGAGTCTCCGCCACTCTGAACTCCACCATGCTTTGTCCATGATGATGGTGGAACCCTCTGAGACCATGAGTCAAAGCAAACCTTCCATCCTTAGGTTGTCTTCCAGGTATTTTCTCATAGCAACGAGGACAGTAACTGAGAGAGAGAGGAAATGTCTGAGACAGAAGGATCCCTCAGAGGTGACACGTCCTGCTAACACCAAGACAGTTCTAAGCCAGCCGAGAGGGCTGGTGACCCTAACTCTGGGTGACAAGGGCACTGAGTTTGATATGCTTGTGAGCCAACTCTGTAGGAAAAGCAAACACACTTTGATTTGCGCCATTTGTCAGTTGCTAAGGTGTAAATACTCCCTCCATGGCTGGTCAAGCTACCCAGGGTTGAACAGTTACTTTGAAAATTTCCTAAAACCATGCCCAGGGGCTCACCCAAGCCAATAAAAGCTGACTCAGTGCCCATATTTAATATGCAATCTTGGGTGCATGGTTTCTACAAACATTGCCACCCACACAGCTACAGACAACCTGGTGGACATAAGAGTCTCTGAAAGTCCTGACTGGAGCGAAACTTGGGGAGCCTGTCATCTTGACTAAGGACGCAATCTACCTGGTCACCTCTGTCCCATCCCATGTCCACCGCCGGCATTGTTCATCAGCCATGATGCTGATACTAACAGGGCCTCACTGTGTCCCTTGCCACATCTGTATGTCACTGGTAATCTGCCTTTAAGGATAAGTGTGGCCACTGGGCATGGTGGTGCACACCTTTAATCTCAGCACTCGGGAGGCAGAGGCAGGAGATCTCCGCGTTCGAGGCCAGCGTGGTCTACAGAATGAGTTCCAGGACAGCCAGGGCTACACAGAGAAACCCTGTCTCAAAAACAAAACAAAAGAAGCATGTAAGTATGGTCATGTTCTCCTTGCAGAGAGGTAATCTCAAAAAGGATCTAACAATGAGCAATGTGCCCAAGGCCACACAGTCAGGCAGTAGCTCAGCTGAGACTAGAAAAACAGATTTCCAGCTTAGCTCTCTCCTGTCCTGTTGGCTTTGGAAAGCTTGGTGACACAGAACAGGAGGAAACAAGGAGGGGACATTTGGGGCCCTGAGTCTCGATTCTGGGAAATGTGTTAGGTTTAAGTCTCAGAGGCCCCTGCAGATCCACAGGTTTGAACACCTGGTCCCTGTAACAATGCAGTGTTAGAATCCAGCTGCGGTTCAGGCCACAGTGCCTGAAGTAATCCTTCCCTCCCCTCTTGAGAATACTGACATGCACCTTGCTGAGACAGTGTCTGTTGGTCCCCAGGGAACAGACTTCCTGATATCAGTGGCTCTCACCAGAGAAGTGAACTACTCACATCAAAGAGAGTGTTGGTCGCCACACAAGCTGTTCCTCATCCCCTTCCCTGCCTCCTGCCAGGGAATCAGAGACTCTGGGTGTTGGGTTTGTTGTGAAACCTCCCCCATCCTCACAAAGGGATGAGAGACTCCCATTTCTACCATGTGTGCCTGGACTTCCTCCCTTCCGAGCTCTCTGTCTCTGATGCTCAGAGGTCCCTGCCAGGCTGTTGTCTGTCTGTCCGTAGCATTAATACCTTTTCTAATAAGCTCCTTCCTTTCCCACTATCAGTTTATCTCAGTGTCCCTCTTGACCACATGCCCCTATCCCAAGCCTTCCAGCCCCCAGCTGGCAGTGCTGTCTTAGGTTTGGGGACTCAGCCAGTGGATGTCGGTTGCTTGAGATAGGCATTGCTTCTGCAATCCCTGCTTCCTTCCTATCCCCTACTACTTGATTTGCCAAGATTTGAACAAGCCACCTGCACCTGGCAAACTCCCACTGCCACCAGCCAAGCCACTCCAGCTGCCATGCCATCTCCATCACAATGGACTATTCCCTCTCAAACTGTGAGGTCCCCGCCCCCCCAAAAAACCCTCTCCTCCCTTAAGTTGCTTCTATCAGGTGTTTTGCCACGGTGAGAGAAAAGTAACTAACTTTGCACCTTGGAGATGTCTTACTGATGTGGGATTTTCCTCTGTATGCTGTGATTACCATTAATGAATAAAGGAACTGCTTTAGGCCTATAGCAGAGCTATAGGGGAACAGAGCTAGGTGGGGAAAACTGGACAGAATGCTGGGAGAAAGAAGGGCAGAGTCGGGGAGAAGCCATGGAGCTGCCGGAGATAGACATTGGGAACTTTACCGGGTAAGCCACAGCCACGTGGCAATACACAGATTAATAGAAATTGGTTAAATTAANTTTCTGTGTGATTATTTTGGGTCTAAGCTAGCCGGGCACCCAGGAACCAACAAGTGGCCTCCCTCCTATATCTTACCATGTCTACACAGACACACCTTCTGTGTGTTACAGAGGGAGCCCATACACTCACTGCAAAACACCCAAACAAATAAGCAATATGGACAGAATCTGCTGTCTCCCCAAGAGAGATGGCTGTTAGCAACACAGGTCTTTCCTGGCCATTTGCTTGCCCACGAGAGGTGGAGCCAAAGGTTCACAGTTCACCACTCAGCCACAGCTCATGTCCCTAAGAATGGACAGAGCAGGGTAGGCATGGAATGAATGCTTGCCGATGGCTTGGCACACTTAGCATCATGGTTTTGTTTCCTTTCCATGTGAGTGTACATGATCGATGTTGACCTCTGTATTCTGTGTCCACGGCTAGTGCATTTCATTCAATAGTCCCTTGCTGAGCTGAGCATCTGGGCAGTGTGGGTGTTTTCCCCAGAACAATCCTGAGGCCTTGCTCTCTGCCTCACCTGCAAGGCTGGCACCAAAGTCCCTTCCTTGGTTTCCAAATGCCACCATCCATCAAAGCCCCAGTCTCTGGTTTCCTGGGATCACCAACAGACGGCCCAGAGTAGAAGAGCTGGCAGCTTTTGTGACAGCTCCCAGGAGCAGGGTCAGGTTGCAGTCACAGATGCCAAGTCTCCTTAGCCTTCAGAGCTCTGTCACCCCCACAAGCAGCGCTGCTGCCCCAGATGACATCCCACAGCTCGCACAAGAAGTCGAGGATTAACTGGGCAACACCGGCTGGGTGCTGACAGCACAGGGCCCGTGGTCTGGGTGGAAGCCCCTGGGCCAGGCCTGGGTCAGCTCGACACATTGAGTGTTGCCAGCAACACTGAGGACTGTAGACTAGGGAAGGCTGGGTTGCATGGGGGAGGGGGCCCACAGGAGAGGCTCTGGGTTCAGAGACAACCTCTGAGACTGACAGGCATCTCTTGCCCATGTGCCAGACCCTCAGCCCCTGACCCTCACCCCACTCATGGCTGTTTCTCCGGGGTTCACACAAACCCTGGAACATCATCTCTGCCTCTCTTGTTCCTCCTAGATGCTGTATCCTCAAAAACCCTGCCTGTCTCCCCCTCACAGCGCCACATCTCACCACCTCGGCCATGTGGTCCAAACCTCTGTCCTGCTCACCTGTACCATTACATTCCAACCGCATTAAACACACTAATGGGCCCGACACTGCCCTGACCCCAGGTGGCCTTCTCCTAAAGACATCCCACGAAACCAAATCAAATCCTGTCACTCTTCAGCTTTGGAAGGCCGCAAGACAGCTCAGGGGTAAAGCTGGGCCCCACACGGCAGGAGAGAAGTGACCCCAACGATCTGTCCTTGGACCTCCACACATGCACCGCAGTGTATGCACACCCACAAAATAAATATGGAAAACGGAATAAGGAAAAACATCTGTTTTCTTATTCTTATGATGCTGACAGTGGAACCCCAGCCACTGAACTCACCAGCCCGTCAATTTCATTGTCTGCATTTTTCTAAGAGCAAAAGCCGAATTCTTACAATGGCCTACATGACCCTGCACAAAATGCCCCCTCATCATTGCTTTCCTGACAGGAACATTACAGGGACACCATGTCCTTCTGTAAATGTCCCATCAAGGGGCTGCACTGTTCATCCGCCCTGCCGCTGGGGGAAGTTATATGTAGCTGGTTGGTGAAGAAGGGTCGGGAAGGATTCCACCTTAACTGAAAACCAACAGCAGGAACACAGCACATTCCAAACAGCGCATCCTGTGGCTGCATACACCTCAGACCTGTCCCTCGTTCCACTCATGTGTCTCCCGCAGTGGTCTTAGCATGGGCTCAGGCTCCCTCAGGCCCTAGATGCTCATCACTGCTGACAGGGAGAGCCTAGGAGGTGCTAATGCCCCTGGATGGCTTTGCGAATTGTTCCCCCACCCACACCTGGGCTCTCAGCCCTCAGCAAATGTCCCTTATGTAGGAAATAGAAGTTACACAGACAGGAGGGAGAACAGACCTCACTGCCTTCCTACCCTGTGACCCTGGCTAGAGGAGGGATAGGAAGGAACAAACACAAGCCCTCTGGCCTATGGTAGGAAGCACCCTGCCCCCGTCACCCCAGACTCAGCAGGAGTCCTCAGAAAATTAGACTGGACATTCCTTACAAGGGTGCAGCAGAGCGGAGCTGGTCTGGGGAACAGCTGCTGGGGACACAGAATTAGCTACCCCTGGAAGTCAGCAAGCCGAGCGAATCCCCAAGGCCTGCCTTGGACAGGGCACATCTGCTGAGGCTGGGCCAGTCGGATACATGAGTCACGGAAGAAAGGCACTGAGAGGAAAGATTGTGTCCGCTTTCTCATCTCTTAGAGGGGGCTCTCCCTGCCCAGAGGACCCAGATCATACCCAGTTCATACTAAGCTGCTCAGACAGCAACTTAGCCCACTGTCACACTGATCCCTGGCTGTGAACTGTGACATGGGACTCTTGAGACAAGGTTAAATTATGCTGATTCTACATTTAAATGGAGTCACGCCTGGTTAGGGCCCCGTCTACACTGGCAGGTCACAGGGCAGTGACCCTGAGCCAGTCACTCTCATAGCTTATTAAGTCTTCCAAAGGTAAAGGCTGGTTCTTGTGTTCAAAAACATTGTCCCAAAGGCAAGAAGAGCTATGATTGAAGCTAAGCGAATTAATTCACTCTGGGGGATATGGAGGGCACCACAAGAAGGAAAGGCTATGTTCCGGCATTTTCCAGTGAGCTGGGCGCTACACTAAGGGTCCGACATTTGTCATCTCATTTCACTGGCTCAGCCGTATGTTCAGAGAAATGCTAACACTCGTATTAGAAAAAGAGAAACGAGCTCAGAGAGGTTGCTTGATTTCCACACTGTTAGCAAGTGGCCTAGCTGGAGTCCAAACAGCCATCTAGATTCACTAAGCCCCTGCTCCCAAGAGCCTAAGCATCGTGTGTCTCCATCAGAGTCTGATAGAACCGTTGCACTTTGTTTTCAATAGCAATCAAGAGATTTTCAAATTAAATGTCAAATTAAAGGCCTTGCTTGTAAATCTGAAAAGCAAAAAGAGAGATTTGTTGAACAAGGTAAGAGGATTCAAGGTCAACATGACATAATTACATCAGGGCTGGAGAACTAGCTCAGCAGGTAAGAGCACAGGTTGTTCTTCCAGAGGACCAGAGTTCAGTCCCCAACACCCACATCTGGCAGCTCACAACCATCTGTAACTCCAGTTTTAAAGGATCCAATGCCTCTGGCGTCTTCAGGAACCTGTGCTCTTGCCCATGCCCACATACTGACATTATGGTATAGGTATGTACCTATACATAATTAACAAAATAAAATCTTTTTAAAAAGAAAAAAATAATTCTTTCCATAAACTAGCATTGAATGATTGGAAAAACTAAAATTTAAGGTGCCATTTACAGTGCCCCCCTCCAAAAAAGGAAAAAAGAAAAAGAAAGAGAAGAAATACAGGGCCAGCAAGAGAACTCAGCAGCTTCAGGAACTTCCATAAAGTCTGGCAATCTACGTTCAATCCTTGAGACCCACGTATTGGAGGAGGGAACTGACTCTGAGTTGTACCTCACATGTACATGGTGGCATGTGTGTGTCCCCCACCTCAGTAAATTAAAAAAAAAAAACTCAGTGACGCCTTTATAAGATGAATGTATAGGCATAACATTTTCCAAACTGTGGGCACTAAAGAGTTGAAAGCACTGCTGGGCAAAACCAAAAAATGGGGATATATACCATGGCCATGGATTAGAAAACTCAGTGTTACCAGAACGTCTGTTGACTCCAGAGGACTGGTAAATCTAACACATTGCCAATCAAAACCCAGCTGCCTTTGGTTTTAAGAAACAAAGGCTGATTTTGTAATGAATGAATGAATGACCTGCAACAGCAGAATATTGGCTAGGAAGCTTGGTAGATTTCCTATAATTTGGAGGCTCGCCATAGGCTATGTACAGCAGCACACACCTGTGACCCCAGCCTTTGGGACACTAATAGCCTGGGCTACATATTGACGTCCCAGACAGCTGGAGCTACATGGTGAAACTCTATCTTAAAAGAAAGAGATTTTAAAAATCCTTGTTATAAAGCTTCCATAGCAAAAGCAGGTTAGCACTGTCAGGAATATAGACAAATAATAAGGGAGAAATATTCCTTTGGGGGCAGAAATGGATAAACAAGGAAGCTTAACTCGTGAGAGCATGTGCTTCAGGCTCAGAAAATGTGACATCTCATCCTGCTCAGTCCTCTGCTCCAGCAGATCCATTGAGCCTGCATGTTCAGAATCCATTGGACTAAATGAGTTTAAGTCACTAACTCTGAGCAAGAAGTTAAATAAACAAGAGCAAACTGGGTCCTGAGTGCAGCAGCTTGAGCTCAGGATTCAGTTGTCAAAGATATATGTGACAGCCTTATCTTTTCAGAGTGTGGTAATAATAACAATAAGAACACATGACAAACCATCTGAGAACTGTACATAAGCCAAAGCATCGCCAAATGCCCCAACAAGGTAAAATAAGAAAGCCACTCACTACATGCCACAGAGAAAGCGGAATGATATAGTGTGGGTTTCCCTTCTCCATTTTTGTCGATGTGCACAGGTAGAGAACTGCTGTGCAAACACGAATCTGACTGCGGCGCTGTAATCCTAGTGAATCCAAAGGCACAGGCTAACAAGATGTCTAAATCCCTAACTGACGCACGTAAGGCTCTTAGCATAGAGCTTGGTACACAGTGATGTGAGGGGAGCCCGCAGTCATTCCTACGGTCACAGTGAACATCACAAGCATTTGACTTTGCAGGGGCATAGGGAACCTAACTTAAAGTTCTACTGCAAGCATTTGGAAAGCTGTAGGTGATTCTGAAGAGGTCTAGGAAGATGCTTAAATTGCTAAGATACTTGCTGTGTAAGCACAAGATCCTGAATCGGGATCTCCAGCCCCAAAAAAGCCAGGCAGGCGTGGAGGCACACGCCTGCAACCCTAGCTAGTCTTGCCGAAGCAAGAGCTTTGAGTTCAGATACAGACTGTCTCAAAAAGGCAAGATGGACAGTGACAGAGGAAGATACTCACCATCATCTATGGCCTCCATAAGTGCACATACACATGCACACACAAACATGTACACACACACCATCCATGTATACACGTGAATAGACAAAAGATTTTGAAGGAGCTGAGGACGGTTAAGCCTCACTGACGTTTTGACTAGGTTTAGAATCCCCCATGAGACTGAGGCTCATCTCTGGGTGTGTGTCTGTCAGAGCATTTCCAGAGGGTTAACTGGTTCAGGGATGTCCACCCTGAATGTAGATGAGATGGCACCTTCCCGTAGGCTGGGAGCTTTGGGGATAAAAGAAGAAAGAAAGCCAGAGGGTGCTGAAGCTCTTTCCCTCTGCTTCCTGGTCTGTGGTGTGGCGAGCAGGCTTTCAGCCACATGTTCCCACCAGTGTGAACTCGGTCACACCTTCCCTGCCATGATGAACTGAACCCCTCTGAAACCATGTACCAGAGTAAAGGGCTTCTCCCTTAAGCTGCTTCTATTAGCTACTGTGGTCACCAAGGCACAAAAGTGGGTATGGGATATGTGGTCACCAAGACACAGAGTTTGCATGGGGCCGGTGAGTCAGTGTCACTGGTCCTGTCTATTTTTGTGTCATTGTCTATCATCTATTAAAATGCTTTTTAATGTCAAGCAGTGGTGGCACACGCCTTTAATCCCAGCACTCAGAAGGCAGAGTCAGGCAGATCTCTGAGTTTGAGGCCAGCCTGACCTACGGAACAAGTTCCAGGACAGCCAGAGCTACACAGAGAAGCCCTGACTCAAAAAACAAATAAACAAACAAAATGCTTTTTAATGACACTTCATTCTTTAAAATAAATTGTGTTTTATTTATTTATTTTATGTGCACACCACAGCATGCACACGGAGGACAGAGGACAGCTTGCAGGAGTCAGTTCTCTCCTCCCACCTTGTAAGTTCAGAGGATCAAAGTCAGGCCAGTGGACTTGGAAGAAAGCACCTTTACCCACTTCATCACACTGGCCAGAATGTCTCATTCTTACTTGCTATGATCAAGCCCCATCTCTACTTCTCATTAACCAGAGGTCTTGGACCTATCTAATTTCCTCATCTGCAAAATGCAGTAATAACAATACTTCCCATAAAGTAACACGGCCATGTCTAGTGCCCAGGACAGTATCTGGCACATGGCAAGCACTGAAAAATTGCTCACTAATATTACTGTCGGTTTTACGGAAAACAATGAACCTTGGGTCCCATCTTTCCACTGTATACTTTGTTTGCTTGTTTGAGATAGGGCCTCATGTAGCCCAGGCTGACCTCTAACTAGCTAAATAGCCAAAGATAACCTTGAAATCCTGATCCTCCTGCCGCTTCCTCCTGAGTCTGGCATTACATATGCTCCTGGCTCTGCTACACACTTTGATCCCTGAGTTTATTTGTGCATGAGGTTACTTTCCGAATCTGATGATTATCTGAGAAAACCTCTCCCAGGGAAAGTACAGGTTGTCCACTTGAGTGTGCACACACCCTCCTTGTGCAGGGTGTTTATGGACCTCTGAGGCCAGGCAGTGGCCCCGGGGGTCAAGAGTTTCAGAAAGCAAGGTTCACAGCCCAGTGGGTGGCTTTCATCTGCAATCAGCACTTGGGAGGCGGGGGACTTCAGAGTGAGACTCTGTCTCCAAAGTAGAGACAGGGAAGGGACGGAGAAAGGAGAGAAGGAGGAGGAAGAAGAGGAGGAGAGGTAGGAGAAAGAGAAGGGGCAGGAGGAGAAGAGGAGGAAGAGGAGGAAGAGAAGGAAGAAGAGGAAGAGAAGAAGAAGAGGAGGAGGAAGAGGAGGAGGAGAAGGGGAGGAGGAGGAAGAGGAGGAAGAGAAGGAGGAAGAGAAGGAGGAGGAAGAGGAGGAAAAAGAAAAGGGAGAGCCAGGGTCCCAAAGGGTCCTTCATAGAGTCTGTGGGTCTCCTGGTGGGAGCAGCCTGGCAGTCAGGCAGTGAGTTTCTTCTCCAGGACTGGGGTATGTGCATGGGCTTTAAATCAGCAGCTATTTTTAGCTTTGCTTTATATGGCCAGGGAAGAAATGAGGGCTATAGCAGGGGGAGGGCACCAAGAGGCTCCAGTCCAGGGGCCTTCCCCACCCCCAGTCCTTCCTATGCCAGAGCTGAAGAACTTAACCTTCCATCAAAGCAAGGCTGGGGAGAGAGGGCAGCTGGGTGGAGGTGGGAATGGCAGGGCCTTCAAAGAGGGTGCTGGGCAAGTTGCTTTAGAACAGTGACCATGGCCCTCAGTAGCAAACACTCTTACCACAAGACACAAACAAACACGGATGTTTTAAAGGCACACAGGGATACATTTATGTGTCTGTACATTATACTTGTACACATGCATGTATACGTATATAGCCTTAACTAAACTTTTTTTCCCAGGAAATGATGTTTCTTCTTGTTCTCCGGGAAAGACTCCAATCATTTCTTTTCTATACCTACCATTCTTTCAACCTGAAAAGTGTAAGTCCTGACCCACTAAGTCGATGTCTACCAACAAACCCACACCCCACCGCCCCCGGTCTGGAAAGCTGATGTCTGCATTGCTTTAGTCACTGCTAACTGCAGGGTTCAGTCACATACGCCTAACTACTCCCCCCCCAAGCAAATGTAAGGATAATATTTTTAAATCATATGAGATATTAGGAGTGGCTCACTCTTGGATGAGAAAACTCAGGCCCAGAAACAATCCACGGGGGCAGGGTCACACCTGGCATTTGTCTTGCCCCCACCTGCTCCTCATCTTATTTGTCCACATTCTTCTTGGTGCCACCCAAGAGAGGGCAAGGGGCAAGTCCTTAGCAAACCCTCAGGGGACTGATGACAGGTTGATTAAAGGCATTTTCCGAAGCAGCAGCCACATCTAAATTTGGAGGGTTACGCTGTGCGTGTGGCTTGGGAGAGAGAACCCAAAAGGTTTCCCGGGTCCCTGGATGTGGGGCCATCTCCCTGGGAAGGAGAAGGCTGGACAAAGCAGAGCGGCTGGCCTTCGGACTGTCTGGCTTCAAGAACTCCAGGACACACCTCGGTTCAAACCCAGGACCCACAAACCCGGGTCACCTAGCCTATGTCCACCATTCCAACTTGCACGCCTGCCTCAGCCTCCCTGTTCTTCAGCTATGCTGAACCTGGTCCCACCTCAGTCTTGGCATCTCCAGTCTCTGCTTGAAAAGCTCTCCTCACTAGTTCTCCCAAACCTGCAGCTGAGGCAACTTCATGCAACCGTCCTCTTCCTTCTCTATTGGTAAACTTGAGAAATTGTGTGTGTGTGTGTGTGTGTGTGTGTGTGTGTGTGTGTGTGTGTGTG
>LOJH01065154.1:0-10507 GCA_001685095.1 Ellobius talpinus
AAGAAAGAAAGAAAGAAAGAAAGAAAGAAAGAAAGAAAGAAAGAAAGAGCTTTGGACCCACAAAATGGGAGCCAAGTGCAGCTTCTTGGTAACCTTTTTTTTTTTTCCTGGATGGGCTCTGTTTGCTGGCAGCAAGCAGGAGAGCTGCAGCTCTTTTAAGAGAAGGCTTACTGACTCAGCATAAGGCATCCTGGTTCATGCTTCCATACAGGGATTCCCCTCTGTATGCTGTGAATACAATTGGTTAATAGAGAAGCTGCTTTGGGCCTAATTGCAGAATAGAGCAAGGCGGGAATTCCAAGGAGATAGAGGAGGAAAGAGTGGGCAGAGTCAAAGAGACACCATGTAGCCATTGGAGGAGACAGAGCTGGAACCTTGCTGGTAGCCACAACCTTTTGGTGATGTACAGATTAAGAGAAAGGGGTTAATTCAAGATATAAGAGCTAGCCAGTAACAAACCTGAGCTAATAGGCCAAGCAGTGTTGTAATTAATGCAGTTTATGTGTGATTATTTCAGGTCCAGGCAACCAGGAACAAACAAGCAGCCTCCGCCTACACAATTTTCATAGAAATTCATGTATAATTCAATTCTTAAGATCTTAAATACTAAATGTATATTTCCTAAAAATATATTATTCATGTGTTTTCCCTTCTGATAGAATTCTATGAAGTTAAGTAAATAGTTTGGGATAAACTAGACTCTTGCACTCTTGTATCTAGTACATGATTCTGAAGCTAAAATACTTCTTGCTCTGATTCAGAAAATATGAGACAACAGGAGTCAGCAGGCACACATATTGGTGTAACCTGTTTCTTGGTATTGGCCTGAGAGTTAACAACAGATTTTCTTGCTTGAAACATGAATAACGAATGACCAGTTGAGCACAAAATACTTTGACTTCCTGTGATCATTAACATTTTAAAAGGAAGTATAAAAACATTATTGAGTCAAGAAATAATGACTTTAAAAAAACTTAAAAATTAGGTTTCATTCCAGTGGTGTAGACACAGCATGTTATTTGTCAAATATATAACTAAATTATAGCAGGAATTCTTCTAGTAGAGGATAAAGCAGCAAAGGAAATATGAAATGGATGAGCTAAGGAGTCTGTCTGAATTCTGATCCTGCAGCAGAGACTATAGTTCTTTTCCACAGTGCTCAGCAAATAGAAGGTTCTACTTCAATTAATAGTTGCTGGGTTCCCCCTCGTCACCTGCTGTGCTGTGAATAAACATGGGCAGATCCTCTTGCCTCTGTAGGTCTGTGTTTTTCATCAATCAATCAAGCAAAGGCCTCAGGATGGCTTGATGCAGTGGTTCAGTGACGCTGAGAAAGCACAGTTTGTAGGATTTTACACTCAGCACAGTTTCAATAAACATTAGCTATTTCAATTCTTCGATTGACCATGCTACACCTGGGTGTTAGTGGGAAGAAAGGTCAGCTCTTCTTGGGGGGCATGGGGCTCAGCTGCTTGCAGGCTCATTCACCTTCTGATGGGTCAGAATAGCTTTGTCTCATTATTTTCCATCTTTGCATTTTCTGAATCTGAAACTCTCTTCCTTGTTGCTCAGAAAACTTCAGTAACTATCTGACTTTTCTCCATCTCCGGCTATTCCTTTACAAACCTTTGTGCAAAAGTCTTCACTGAATGGGCATTCCCCACTCAGGTGCTAGGGTCAGCCTTCACACGCTCTCAGTACCGTCTACAGCCCCTCCCTTCTCCTATCTATTCACTTGGTGCTGGCAGAGCACTATTCTCCAAGTGCATTTTGTTTCACCTCAGGGTTTTGCACTTCTCAGCATTGAACCTATAACCTCTTGGCACTCAGTTTCCTCCTCCTCCAGGTTTACAACAACTAACATGGCTGATGTGTCTATGAAGCTCTTTTACATCTCCTCCACCACATTACTAAATTCATAATGTCTTCTATTTCTCAAAAATTTTAAAATTTAGCTCGTTTCCTTCAAGGAATTGAAGATTATGTACATTTGATCAGTAACATCTTGGAGAAGGACTGTGACCAGTCATGTAGTGAAGTCCATAGAGGTATTGTTGAATATGACTATGTTGAGAAATATTGAATCAGTGGTAACAAGAGAAGTCAGTCAGAGGCCTTGTGATCCTGTAGTGATCACTGTGATCCTGTGTGTGTGTGTGTGTGTGTGTGTACATGCACACATGTATGCGTGATGTGTAGAAAGGGTGAGCATGAGTCAACTGTTAATTCCCTCCTCTTGGAAGTTCCTCTGACCCAGAGAGCTCACAGTTCAGGTCATGAGATCCAGTATGGGAAATCCTGAGTAATGGGTCACTCTATGGGTTATGGAACATCTGTAGGTTCTGGATACTGTTTAAATTTGCTACCTTTATCTTAAATATTCATGTTCACAAACATCTGCATTTTCTGGTCAGGAAGACTGATGTCTTGGCTTCCTAACATAACTCTATGTATGTGTTGCTAAAATGATTCAAATAAAATATCTTTGAAAATTAAATACTTGAACATCTTTTTTTTTCCATTTGAACCTGAGTATACTGTGTAATTTTCAGGTTTGAGAAAAGGGCCTATGATATTGGAAAAAAGATATTTGTCCCATATGTTTTTGTAATCATATTCCCCACTCATTATTGGAGTAAATGGCACAAAAGATTACTAAATGAGAATGAAATGCATAATTAGAATTTTTCAATTCAATAAACATTTTTGTAAGCCTGTTGCTTTCTAGGCAGTGAGTGAATTCATAGTCTGGTGGAAGACACAGACAGGAGGATAGTTAATTATAATATAATATAATCAATACCAGGTTTTAGGGGTTTGGATTTTCATTTGTTTTTGTCCTACGTTCTTTCAGGTATTCCCAGTCAGTTGCAGCAATAATAAATTTGACTGCCCTGGGTGAGCATTTGCTATGCTCCACACACGTATTCTCAAAAAGATTGTCATTTAATATAGCTATAAAGAACATATAAAATTGATTGCTAGACACTATGACTAAAAGGTACATCTAACTATTCATAGTCATTATTTCAGTTTTAAGGAAAAATAAAATTCTCTCTATGTTTTATTAAAAAAAGATTTGTGTGGATCAATATCTTGTCTGTGTCAGTGAGTACTGATATGCTGTTCATTGAGAAATAAAGAAAGGGGATTTCAAATGACAGCAATCCCTACTAGGGGCTTAAAGAGTGGCTGAGATGATGGCAGTTTGAACTCAGGGAGGAGTCTACAGCTAGAGATAAAAATCTCTCTAAAGCAGCGTCAGGAGGAGGTGGAATCAGCAGGCCCTTACTTATGGGTGAAGAAGGGGAGTAAGGCTGAAGGCCTGATGCTTGACTGTCTGGATAGCAGGAATGCAGTATGTTCATGTTGTTCATAGGCCTGAGCTCTGGAGAGAGCTGGGGAAAGAATGGCCATTTTAAAGGATGCTATGCCATTGAAGGGGCAACAAAGGAGGGTCTTTTGTATAAAGATGTTTCTTTAAGTCTTCTACTAGGGGTGTATATCTGTATATCTGTACTGTCATGTCTGCATCCCCAGAGCCCACTGAAATGCCAGAGGCATCATAGATTCTTCATCTTCATTTTCCTTATTGCAATGTGATCAAAACAGTTTCTTGCTCTGTTGAGCCTGTAGGCACTCACCAATACCCCCCTAAGAACTTCCTTCCACTCAGATATATGTTTATATCATGAATCTATATATGATAATAGATTTACATATACAGTTGTGAAGATATATGCATTTAGACATATGGATTTATATATGTATATAGTTGTGTATGTATATATGCATTTAGACATGCAGTCCAGTTAATCTATTCATTTGTCTTACCTCCCAAGACAGTGTTTATTGAGGACTTGATGCTAACAGCACTGCTCGCAGAAAGGTGGGGGACGTCATTGCAGCATCTGTACTGCTTGCTGTTCGGTCATCACAAATAATGTGCAAACAGATAATGGTTATTATCCTAAGGATAAACAGAATATGGTGTAGGCAGTTGTTTTGCATCTAGTCTTCAAGCTGGATGCCTTCTGTCTTTATTCCTGAACTTTTCCTCAGGCTCTATCAATTCTGCTAATTTTCAATGCACATTTCATAAATTACCTTTTAGTTTAAAAATAAAATTAATAACAAGTGGACTTAGACACTATCAGATGTTACATGAATATTAAAGATCAGTTAATCATTTGCTTTTGTCTTTCGTTCAGGTACCACACAGCTTTCTTATGGCAATATTCTGAGCGGTAACTGGAGCCAGTGATATGACAGTTAGCTGCCTGTTTGTGGTGCAGAAGTATCCCACATCCTCATTAGGACAGGGTTGAAAACTTAAGTTTTTAACTGACTGTAACTTACTTCTTGGATCTTCCTTTTAGAAAAAAAAAGAAAGAAAAACAATAGTAAACTAACCCAGTCCTGTTTTGGTTACTTTGTAAATATGTAAGTATCTCCTGTTGTTTAAAGAGCAAAACATTAGTCTTGTAGCTCTTTCAGTGACGAAATGTCACTGAAATTAAATCCCAAATGCTCAAAGTTTTACACAGTCATTTATTTTCTTCAGTAGCCTGCTCCATGATCCATTACTTTGCTGGAAGCCAAACAACACTCCCAAATCCTGAATGCTGTGCTGCCGCAGCACTATTAAAATGTCCGTGCGCTTGTTCTTTCCCTTCTCTGACAGCTGACTGCACATATTGATCACAAAGGCATCTATTAGTATTCTCCTTCTATAAACTATGCCTTGTTTGGTAAACTGGTGGTGATTCCCATAGAATAGTTTGTAGGGAGCAGATGAAGCCCTGAGTAAGTCCTGAGGGAATCTGTGTTTTGATATGGCATTCCATTTTTAGAAATAGTCTATAAGTTCATTGTTAGCATACGGTGGAATTTCTCTTGAAGATATTTTTGCCATTTCGTAGACAACGAATGAGACTTCCAATAAATTTTTCACTTCTAATAATTCTTGACAGGATTATCACTGGAAACCCACATTGCTGTTTGTCTTTTCATTTCCTTTTAATTTCCTTTGAAGATATTTTCTAGCATTTTACATAATTACCCAAACACAGAACTTCCATGATATCCTTCATTAGACAAATAGAGGAAGTATCCCATCCATACTGTGGAATGTTTCTCACTGATTAAAAACATGAGTCACGAAGCTATAAAGTCATAGATGACACTTGATCTCATATTAAGAGAAAGAGACCAGGCTGAAGACTGTGTTCTCTATAATTTCAAATGTTGTAAAATGGCAGGAGAGGGACCTTGGTGGGTGACAGCTGTGGGCAGAAGACAAATTGCCTTGCAGACAGAGCTTGAGTGTGGAGTTTATTGAGATAAAGAGAATGGGAGAAGGAAGAGAGAGAGAGAGGGGGGGAGAAAGAAGCAGAGACCTGCTTGCCTCTTCAGAAGAACAGGAGGAAGAACAGGAATAGGTGGGGCTTGTCTCTTAAAGGGACCTTTGCACCTGCATAGAGTCAGGATACTGCTTGCCATGCTCAGACGGGTGATGCAACGTGTCTGGTTCCCATGGGGCAGGGCCAAGGTGAGGCGTTAGCTGTGGCAGGTTAAGAGAAAGAGGACATCGAGTTCTCAGGACTACTCTCTGCTGTCCTGGAGGGTGTCAGCCATCTTTGGGGGAAACCTGAAAAAGTTGGGGTACTATCATGTCCTGGGGTAGCTGGTTGTTTCTCTGCTGTCCAGGCTCTATGGAACAATTTGGTACCTCGTAGACATGGCAAGATGTTAGCAAAGTAGAGGACAAGGCTAAGTTTAGGGAAAGAAATTTTTTTCTTAGGTCCTGATGATTGAAGGGGAGGGTGTTAGAACCAGGGAATGATGGGGAGGCTTTGGCTATTGATTGACAGTACCTATCTGGAGTGCATCTGATCTCTTCAAAGTGAATCTAAGTTGACTTCCTGGAACTTATAAGGATTTTTTTGAGTGTGAAAACACAAGTTTTAGACACATAAAATAACCAAAGGGAATGTAAAATCATGATTTTGTATTTATGATAGTGTTAGTACTCTGCCACAGCTATGTTAATAGCTTATCAGAATTTTATTGATTAATGTCAAGGCTATGAGAGATAAATCTGATAACTTTATTTTATTAAGACACTTTCTTAGACCCTGGAACATTCTTAAATCCTCACATCTTAAGCTTTCATGTCTTTACATAAATAAACCTTAAATCACTTGTTCTTTCCCCAGTATTATGACATCACCTTAACACTTAGGAGAAATTTGTTTTGGAAGTTTATTTCTTATCTGTGCCTGGTAGCCAGGTAAATTGTGTCTAGAAGGAGGTTTAATGAGTAGAACTCATTAGGACTGTTTAAAATATTTTTCTTTAACAGTAAGTACATGTATGCATACACACAGTTGAATTTAAGTTGTATACTCACATGCTTACATACATATAGAGTTAAAGCTGCTTACATTCACACATAAAATTAACCCTAAAGTCACATGAATACTGAACGAGAAGAAGCTAGCTTTTCCAGGTCTGATTTTCACTTTGCAACAATCAGACATGGCATTTAAAGAAAGAGAGAACAGACAGACATGCACAGGCCTTTGGAGCAAAGCTGAAAGTGGAAGATCAAAGCTGCCAGTGAACAAGAAAGCAGATTTGTCGCAGGTGGAGGAGAATAGATCTGTTACTGGTGGGTAGGGTCCCTGCGTGAAGTGAACGCCTCAGCAGTCCCTGCCAAGACGTACTATCATGCAAACATGATACACATCACATAGTCAGTATAGGAAGAAATTAGAGACCGAGACATAAGTAAAAGACAAGAGGGGACGAAGCATAAGGGCAGCTGGCGCCGGGTGATGTAACTGCGGCTGTGGGGGAGGCTGCTGCTGCTGGTGTTGCCCTTCGGCAAGGGATGGAACCCAGGAGTCTGTGGCTCCTTCTGTCCCCGTTGCCACCTGGGACTGAGGGGTGCAGGGGCAGCTGGTCATGTGGTTCCCATTAGTAAAGATGGCAGTTAAGACATCTGACCTGCCTTTAGCCAAAATGGCGCCTGCCTGCCTGTTGTAACTTCTTCTATTTACCAGTCCACTGGTAGAGAAGTTAGAAAGGTTCTGTAAAAGTTTGGAATATGGTTTCGTCAGCTTGGTTTCCGGTGGGGGAGGTAGGAAGATCCAGTGGCCTCTTACAAAGGAAGAAAGACAGAGAGAAAGGGAGAGGCAGAGATGTAGAAGAGAAAGGAGGAGGAGGAGGAGGAGGAGGAGGAGGAGGATACAAACAATACCTGCTTGCCTCTACAGAAGAACAGCAGGAAGAGAATTGGAGTAAGAATGACTTGTCTCTTAAAGGGACCTTTGACCATGCATACAGTCAGGATACTGCTTGCCATGCGCAGACAGGTGATGCAATGTCTCAGGTTCCCAAGGGGCAGGGCCATGGTATGCCTGGATGCTAACATCAAACATATACATTTTCGAAAAGGAAAACTGTTGGAGAAGGAAAACTGCAGTAGTTATCAAGAGTCTGAGGATGGTAGGAGCAAACAGAGAAAAAAATGTACACCATCAAGTTTGAACTGTCAGTGTAAGCTTTGGATAATAGCTTTCTAATAATTGGTTTCTTGTTTTCATGGAATGTGAATTTCCAGTGAAGTCTCTAGCTTTTTAAACATTGAGAGAATGATTCACTTGTTAAAAATGAAGTTTATCATAGGACTGACCTAGGCCCTCTGCATTTGTGTGAGTTATGTACCTTGGTCTGTCTGTAAGGCTCCCTAGCAGTGAGATCAGGACCTGTTCCTGGGGTTTAGATGGCCAAAGGGGTCCCATGGGAACTCCCCAAAACCCAAGCTGTTGCCAAGACTATAGGTTGATCCACAAAATGATAGAAGGGACCTATTGCTGAAGACAACACCTATACGACTCATTAAACATGAAGAAGTTTTGAGCTGGTGCCTACATAGAGCCTTCATCCTTATGTACTAGGGTCTTTGGTACAAGAAGGTACTCTGCATGCTACAAAAGTACTCTACATAAACAAAAAAATTATATAAAAATAAACATTAAGCCAGTCACAAGCACTTTGGTTTAAAACGCTGTCCTGCCTGCAAGATATGCTAATGCAAGCCATCACAAAGCTTGTGGGAGTTACCAACCAGTATTTGATTTAACTTAATTAAGACCCACTCTACAAGTGGTACCCATACCCAGCACTTGATTTGGGTGGACCAAGAGCCTGATACTATATATCAGAGTGATCTAGGGTAAAACCAAATACTTGGACTAAAACAAAAACAAAAGTATGTGGCAATCAATGACTCCTGAAGCATTCTACTATCCTCAATGATTAATGTGTTTCTCAGCTGTCATCAGAGAAGCTTCCTCCTGTAGCACATGGAACAAATAGAGATTCACCCATAGCCAGACAATATATAAAGTGAAAGACCTTGGAATATTGAGTCCTAAATTGGATGTCTCCATCAAATCCTTCCACTAGGACTTGGAACCCTGAGGTTGAGGACACAGAAAGAATGCAAGAGCCAGAGGGGATGGAGGACACCAAGAAAATAAGGTCCTCTAAATCAAGAGGATTGGCACACTATAAACTCATAGAGACTGAGGCAGCTTGCCCAGGGCCTGAACAAAGTTCACTGGTGTGTATTGTGGCTTCCAGATTGTATTTTCAATGGAGTTTCAATTGAGTGTGGAAAGGAGTGGGTCTCTGTGTCTATATCTATTTCTTGTGTTTTCTGTTTGTCCCTTTTTCATCAGTTTGTTTGTTTTGTCCTATTCCAGTGTGTTAGATTTTGTTTTGTTTTTTCTTATTAAATTATGCTATAGTATAGTATATTATTAATACTTAAAAATTAGAGAATGGCATATTTGTTGTAGAAGACATTGTTATGATTTTTTAACGCTCCTACCTTAGTGCCATAATGTCAATGTTTCTTTTTTTATGTTTTTAAAATTTATTCTCCTCTCATAATCCATCCAAACCACAGATTCCCCTTCCTCCACTCCTCCCAGTTCCCCTCAACCTCCTCTGTCCCCAAGATCTGTATTTCTACCATCTCCCTTCAGGAAACAGCAGTCTTCCCATGGATATCGACTGAACATGGCATAATAAGTTACAATAAAACTAGGCACAAACCCTCATATCAAGTCTGGACAAGGCAACCCACTAGGAGGAAAAGGGTCCCAAGAAAAGGCAAAAAAATTCAGAGACAGCACTACTCCCAAAAGAACACCAAGCTACACAACCATAACATATATGTGAGGACCTACCACAGACCCATGTGGGCTCTGTGATTGCTGCTTCAGCCTCTGAGCCCTTATGAGCCCTGCCTAGTTGATTCTGTGGGCCAAGTTCTCCTGGTATCCTTAACCCCTCTGGATCCTACCATCATTTTCCCCCATTTATGTGAGGGTTATTAAGCTTTATCTAATGTTTGGCTGAGGGTCTCTTCATCTGCTACCATTAGCTGACAGAGGAAGTCTCTCTAATGACAATCAGGTTAGGCACTGATCTGTAAGTATAGTAGAATATTGTTAGGAATCATTTTGTAAAAAAAAAACACAAAACATTTTTTGCTAGTCATGTTTGGTTCTATTGGTTCTATTTCAGGTCTCTGGGATATCCAGCCTCTGGTTTCTGACTATTTAGGTAGTATTATGCATGGACTCACTTTCATGACATGAACCTCAAGTGAGGCCAGTCATTTGTTGACCACTCCCACCAGGTTCTGTGTCATCATTAACCTGGCATATCTTGCAGACAGGACAAGTTGAAAGTTTTGTGGTTGGATTTGTATCCCAGTCCTAACACTGGAAGCTCTGCCTGGTGACAGAAGATGGCTGCTTCAGGCTCCATATCCCAAATTACTAGGAGTCATAGATAGGGTCACCATATTAGGTTACAAAGAGTTTCTACTGAACTAGTGTGGTAGTTCAAATATAATAGGACTCTGCAGAGATTGGCACTATTAGGAGGTGTGGCTTTGTTGGAGGAAGTGTGACACTCTGGGGTGGGCTTTGAGGTCTCCTTGGCTTAAACTTCACTCAGTGTGACAGTCAGTCCACATCCTGTTGCCTGCAAGATGTAGGAATCTCAGCTACTACTCCAGTGCCATTTCTGCCTGTTTGCAGACATTTTCCCCATCATGATGACAATGGACTGAACTACTGAAATTCAGAGTGAGCCTCTTCAATTAAATACTTTCTTTTATAGGAACTACCATGGTTGTGATGTCTTTTCACAGCAATAGAAACCCTAAGATGAATAGTGTTTTCTTAAACCAATATGAGCAACCAATCCTTCTAGTGTATTATCCCACAGCAGTACCATACTTTCTTTATCCATTATTCTTTTCTAATTATTTATTTATTTATTTTTATTTTTCCATTCAATTATTTACACTTCCTTCCCTCCTCCCAATCCCCTCCTGCTCCCCCACACCCCCTCCTCCCTCTCCCACCCTGCTTGAGAGAGGGAAGGGAACCCTGCCCTGTGGGAAGTCCAAGGCCCTCCC